>CAEMYA010000899.1:108464-121028 GCA_903131615.1 Diplodus sargus | reverse complement strand
ACACACACACACACACACACACACACACACACACACACACACACACACACACACACACACACACACACAGTTATGCAGTGTGCCAGCATCTTGTGTTTCTTAAGGTCAGGGAGATGTTGAAAAATATGCAATGTGAAGAAGATATATTATCCTATTACTCTGTGGCCTCAACCTCATTACATTAAGTTAATAGAAAGCTTCCCACTAGTATAACCTTCATAACAGCCCGGAAACTAATGAATTTAGGCTTTACACAGATTTATTACATTTGCTTTTCAAAGCAATGTAGATATGTCTTTTTCTAAACTGGACAGAGGTGTACCTATCTTAGGCAACTGGACTTCCTTGGAGGCGTTTCATCTAAGAGGCTTCTTCAGCTCGACCTAACTGGAGAGAAGTTTGCAGGCTGTAAACCCACTGTGGGAGAGTCCTTACAGAGTCGTTAAGGTCACATGTAAACTCTGAGTTTCAGAGTTGTTACGCCTTGGATGAGAAGTAAAACGTTGTCAAGAAAATGAAGCAAGTCCATCTGGCTACCTGCTTGAAGGTGTCTCTTAAAGTGAAACTCTCGCCATAGAGATTTTGATGCTATCGTTAAAGTGCCCGTAGCACTCTCATTGAAAATGAGTTTGACCAAAAATGAAAATATGGTATATCTTAAAAGTGCCTCTTTCATCGTAATTACGCTTTAACATTAAGGATTGACCCGGGTACATTCACAAAAAAAGCCTAGGTTGCATTTTGGCAAGAGTTTCTCTTTAAACCAATGAAGCGCTTGTCCCAATCCTCAAAGTAGTATAAAAGAAGCAATGCTAACAAAGTGGCTCTGCTGATTCTGTTACAAATATATTTCATTTCCAATAAATTCATCACAATAAAAGCCCCATGTTATTTAGCAACTTCAAAGCTTTTATTTTGCAACAGCATTACAAGAAACATTGTGTTTTCAACAGCAGTAACAAAACATGATGCCAGAAACTGCTGAAAGACAGCACAATGAAACAGTGATGTTCGAAACATAAATAGGACGAGAGAAACTTAAAAGATTCAGTTAGAAGCCGCAAAAGTACTGAGAGCTGAACACACATTATTATAAAAACATCTTTCTCTAAGGTTTCCTGCACAGACATGAGTTGAGTATCAACTTGAGGGGGAGATGGGTGCTTGTTACGGGTTGGTTGCAGTTGCATCAGCGTGGCTCGGTTTGACTCTGCACGGCAAAACAAAGTATAAATTCACATCCAAGGTCTCCTAAGCACCAGAGTTTTCTGTTCCCAGCTAGGTGGCCAGTAGCATGGTCTGAGGGGGATTAGGGCTGCTTGTGTATCATCTTTAACGTAGAGGACTGGACAAGCACCTTAGCCTGACCTTTTCACATCTCTTGTGAACCAATTGTCCAACATGGCAAGGATCATGTTTGAGCAAGAGCTTAACAGCTCAGGAGACCCGCAGGACGGTAGTTGATGACTTATTAGAAACAGGACGAGGCATAAAGAATAGATTAGCTTTGCTCAGTCCCACCCTCCATAAGGCTGCAGATGGCTCCCAGGCTCACACAGTTTCCATGGTACTTGATTAGTTTGTCATGTTGTAATACAGACGTGTGGGAATGCTAACAGCTGAAGTGTGTAAATGAGACAATTGGCTGTATCAAATGGTGTTTAGTTTTCTTTTTGGTGAGAGTAAGTTCACACTTGGCTTTGGTTTGTTCAAACTCCAGAACATTTTTGTTCATTTGGACAAATTAGAACAATGCAATCTTGCTACCTTAAAGACTTTGCTGATGTGCAGTTTTTCCACTCCTCCTATCGCCCCCCAGCCTTGCACATTTAGACCACAAATCTAGCATTGCACTTTGTCATCTAAAACATTGTGAGCAGGGTAGACTAAACAGATATTTGGCTCAACCTTCAACCCAATTGATATGAAGTGCTCTATATACTCAAATGCTACAGGTGTGATTTCACAATGTAGGTTTGATTGTGTGGCTCTTGCCATTGGATCTACTATAACAGCAATATACTAATCTAGTTGTTGAGACTAATTACTAAGATTAGAATAAAGGGAACGCAGCGACATCATTTAAAACATCCCTCGACATGCAGAAGCAGGCAGATGATCAGACAAATAATCATACAGGTTGAACACAAAACCCTGCTTAGACAAATTCATTTGAAACTGAAAACGGAGGTTAGTAGCTAAATACAAATCCATCGCTGGTTACATCCTCAGTGTGTGGTTCAACTTTGACCTACCACTGGGCTTACTTGTGCACGGATGGACTCCTAGCAACATTACATCCAAATAGATCAGTTGATCATTTGTGCTTGCTTGACCATTAGGCCTATTTTTTACAATGTCGCAGCATCCTGAATGTTTTTTTGTTTTAAATAATTTTGCACTTTTAATAATAGTTATTTTATTTCAATAGTGAAATGGTACAAAATATTATTCCTGTATCCTATAGTTTGCATGTAAGATTGTATATTATTTCCTATATTTTCTCCATGGCAACCCGGATGTGAGAGGACGCTGGCGTGAGTATTGCCGCTTCTCGATCCGTGACAAAACAACTTTTTTCTGTTAAAAGAAGAAAGCCAAGTTGTCTTTGCAAGCCCTGAGGCTGTGCTACTACCTTTGAAGCCTGCACACCTGAAGAAGTGGCTCCATGGACTCAATTTTCTCCGCTGATCCACTGTTATTCTCACCAATCAGCAGTTAGCATAGCAACGCTAACTTTTAAGCAGACGTACTCGATGCTCTGTGGGATGTCCATCATTGCTCTGCTGGTCCTCCATCCGCCACAACCTCAGGGTTGTTCACCACCTGGCTCCGTTCTCGCTGTCCTCTGCTGCTGTGGTCTCCCCCGGCTTGCTGTGATGTTGGATGGTGATAATCCGCCGTTGCTGGTGGGGTCTTCAGGTGTTCAGATCGGGAGCTCCTGGACTTCTGCTGTCGCTTCGCCCCGGGCTCTGTCACTGGGACTGGATTTCTGGGTCTCCTGTGTCGCCCCCGCTGTGTGCATGGGACCTCCAGACGCAAGTTCACTTCTGGACGGAGGGTGCTGTTCCCTGCAGTGCCGGTGGCGGTGTTGATGGCGGTGCGGCTGTTCCCTCCGTGCTGACTGACAGGCGCTCCATTTATTCTTTGCTTTGTTTGTTTGTTTTCATGTATGTTTATTCCACTTTGTCAAGTGTCCTTGGGTACCCAGAAAGGCGCTATATAAATTCAATCTATTATTATTATTATTATTATTATTATTATTATTATTAGATGTGAATGTGTGTCAGTATTTGTCCAGGGTCCAGCCCTGTAAAGGCTAAGAGAATGATGGATGACTATATAAGAGAAATTTAGAGTGACTGACTGGCTTAACTTGCCTCTCATTTGACTGTAAGAGGAAGCCAGAGTAGCCGGAGACAACCAACGCAGGCATCTTGAACTAAGGACCTTCTTGTTGTGAGACAACAGTGCTAAAAATTGCGCCACCATGCTGAGCGTGCATAGAAAATTACGTTCAGTGGTCATTCATGGTCAGGGGTGAAGGGAGGGCACATTGTCCACCAGATAATTGACCATAGATGGTTTTGTTCTTTTGCAGGAATGAAAAAAGGTTAAAATAGCTCAGCAAATATACTCGGGACGACTGTTAACATACCTTGGTTGCCCGCCCAAGTAAACTCTATGCGTGGAGATAATTGGACTACCAACATACAGACCAGTTTTATGAGACAGGTTACATCCGCTCCTGCCAGGAAGTAACACAGAAGGGTGAAAGAGAAAATTGTTAAAGGTAGTGAAGTAAAAGAGGTTTGGAATCCACCTAACATGGTAATGGAATACTTGCCCAAAAATATGAGGTTTCATTGGGCTTAAGTAGACAGAAATTGTGATCTGATAGCTAGTAGTTGCTGTTTGAAAGGGTTAGTGTAACAAAGGGGACTGAGTGCACTTCCCTGTCTTGACTGATGCTTGTAGTCAGCTATTTTTTCAAGCATGTTTAACAAGTAACATCAGAGAGGGTAAATTACCAGAAATAAGTCCATTATGCTTAGCTAAGCTTACGGACTGTGATCAGATTTGTTTTGACATCTCTTCAGTGGCCAGACAGAGCGAGGGGAGACACTCAGGTAGGTATTCTGCCTCTTCAGCTCCATCATATACAGGATGCATTCCTCTGCAGAGCAACTATCATGATCCCTCTGCTGGGTAATTTGTAATGATGCAGCTCTAGGCACAGCCAAATACATCTGCAGATCAGCTACATTACCATCACCCCAATTTAGACCTAAGCAACAGACTTAAAAAACCCTCTTTTGTCATTTTTTTCGTAAATGGGTCAACAAGATGAAATCATGACCTGGCTCAGCGATCAGAGTCAATCACTACTAGATTTTCAGATAAAGTTCGGTGGGTGTAACATGGCCTGAGGTAAGGTGAATAAATAGTTCACAATGCATGGTGAAACACGGCCTGCAATACGAAAGAATGGGTGACTGAGCCTGAGACTGTCTGATGTTTTCACTGGGAGTAAACACTACTTGCTCATTACATTCACGAGTAATACACTGAGTGGCTGAACCCTGCAACTGCAGTCTCCCTCTCGCTCGCATGTACTCAAGTCTGGAAGAAGGATTTAGTACAAAATATATAGTTCTTAATTAGGTGTTGCAAATATATAGATGAATCCAGCAGCCTATTTCTGTGTACCCCATCTAGTGGCATCATTATTATTGGCAACGTGTAGTGCCTCAGTGTCTGGAGCATGGGAGATGCCATGGAGAAGATTATACATATTAGACATCGGTTACAAAAATAGCAGTATAGATGATGGAGAAATTATTAATACTGTGTAAAACACTAACATGACTACGTTACCAAGTTATTTTGGATCAGCCACTGGCTGTTGGTTTTAAAAACCAACAGCAAGATAAACACGAAATAGCATGCTTGGTTATTCTAGGTCTGATTAAACAGAGAATGAATTGTGGCCCACTGATCTCCCTCCCTCCTATTGTCCAGGAGAATACCAGGGCCAACAACATTTCTGTCAGACCAACTTACACATTATTATTTCCTAACTGTATGTTCAGTGGTGGTCTGGTGTTAATCAGCTATGATAAAGCAGATGATTGGCTTTTAGTGGGCAGGAGTGGGATATGTGTAATAAAACTGCCATCTCTGGTGTGATCAACTTTTATGTTCAAAATGCTTTAAGAGGTTTGTCTCTACTTTTTTCTCCTAAAAGACCTAAAACAGGTTTGACTGAAATCATAATGGCTTCTTAGCTTGCATGTCAACAGAACAATCTCTGTGACAACTCATAAGTCTTCGGCCTCTGATGAAGATTTGGTAAATGATTGAGAAATGTGGAAAAAGTTGTAAGTGTCAATATGAGTATGGCACTGGGTTCAATTGTCAAGACCATGGAGGCACTTCCAAGTCTAACATTTACACTCTCTTTATTTTTAGCCAAGCTAGCAGCATGGCTTCAGGGTTTGTCAGTGGGTCTTTCAAACACACTGAAATATCTCAACAACTAACGGATGGATTGCCATGAAACACAATTCAGTGTTATGATTGTGATGAAACACCTGCAAAATTAATGAAACTCCCATTATTGCCAGTTTTTTAGTAATAATTAACAAATGTTTGCATGCTAACTCATTTGGCTCAAAGCTGTAAATAAGAATTAATCAAATATTTCAGTTTGAGATGGTTTAGCAACTCTGAAGTAGAACATAACTGGTAGCATTTACAACAGCATTGTTAGCTTGGTGATTCATAAAATACCTGGTTTAATTACATGGTTTAGCACTAATGTCTTTAGAATGACTGACATGGTCTTTGTAAAATGCAATAACCGGTGTTATTTGCAAGTGTAAATGCCATGCTGATGTGCTATGGTAAATTGTCTATGCACAGTCTGCAGTGTTGGCCAGAGTGACGCTCATCAGTGCAGACTTCGCTCCACTGCTGTAGGTGGTCCACCACTTGGCAGCAGATAAAAAGTCATTTTTACTTCCCCTGCAGTCTGAGATTAATTAAAATGCATGTATGCTGTGCCTGTTTCTCTTCATAATTTATCCATAACCCAAGATACTAAATAATAATAATAATCCTGCTTTAAAGGGCTGCAACTGTGAAAAATTCATGGTAGATTAATTAAATGTCTGTTTATGTCTTATTTCAAAGCCCAAGGCACTCTTCTGCACTTTGGCCGAACCCAAAATTCCTAATAATGAGACTTCGTTTCAGCCCCTGTATTGGCATTCATTATGTGTGTGTATGTGCATGTGTGTAAATGTGAATCTGGGTTGTGTGTTTGGGGTTTTTGTGTGTATGTGGGTGAGTGGGTGGGTGCCCTTGTTTAAAGCTGGGATCGACCTGACAATAAGCAATTAGAGAAGCAAACAACATCCATATAGGTGACGTGCAGATGAAAAAAAAGAAAGAATGTTTAACAACATCAGGCTCTTTACATGTTTTGGTCATGTGTGATGACTGTGGTGTATTAAACACATTGAAGAAAGGCCGAGTGTTTGAGTTTATAACTGTGACATCAAAAGCTCTCCACACTTTACTGCATTCAGTTGAGATTACAGCCACCACAGCCCACAGTGCATAAACAGCTTAACTTAAATGTCTGGATAAGCTTCTGACAATAGTCCCTTTGTGTAGATAAATACGAGCTGCATATTCACAATAGCCTTTTGCCCATGACCAAAAATACAATCATATGAAGCTGCAAAGCTGCAGGTGACAGAGGCATCAGCTTACCACAGGCAAATAAAAGTAAGTGACCCGTTGGGTTGCTTTGCATGCTGGCTGTGGTAGTGAGTGGTGAGGGCACAGAGTCTTTGCTGCAGCAGCTGCAAATCTCAGCAACTCTGAGTTGACGTAGCAGTGGAGGATTGACGGGGAGGCCGCCCGAACCCCGCCGGGCTGTTTGTTAGTGTAAGGCATCTGCTCTGTTTGTCAGGGAGATGCCCCCGGCACTGCACCCGCCTTCTCCACCAACACAACACTGTGCAGCATGGCAGCAGGTCACCTCTGCAGGGCCTGCAGCATCCAACTACACACTGAGATACAGAGTGAAGGAAACAGAGAGGAAGAAAGAAAAAGAAAGGAATTGTTTAACAGTACAGCTGAAAGTGTTGTTATTCTACCCACTGATAACATTTCTGTTGGAAGTTTCTTAATTAATATGAAGTGCAAAAACCTGCATTCACACACACAATTTTCTATTTTAGTCTTTAGACATTTGAATTGATGACAGGATTGGTAAGTTATTCTAGAGGCATGTTCTGTTATATTTGTAGAAAATCTCTCAACTTCTTGACAGCAATTAATACATAAAAAAATGTGAATGAGCTTGTCCAATCAATTTACTCCATGTGAAAGTCTGTCTACCTGAAACCAGACTGCATGCAGTCTACTGCGTGAAATTTAGATCTACTAATAGGATACGGTTAGCATTGAAAACAATGTGCTGTTTTTCAGCAGCTAACTAATGAAGCACATACCACAAGTGAGCTGCAATGACAAACTGACGTTCAGCCACTAACGTAAGCACCAAGTACCCACCTACAGCAGGGATCAGAACATTGGCCCTTTCACACAGAGATTCTGCATTATCAGTGTAGCGAAAGCTCTCAGTTTCCATGCGTCCTGGAAAGTGAATACGTTTTTTTTTTTTTTTTGCTCTAAATTACATAATTACATCACAATCAGTAAACAGGACGCTGTCTGACTCTCTTGCGGAAAGGGAAGCTGTTTACTGGGGTAAAGTTCAGTGAAGTCTCGGTCGGGAGTTCTGACCTTTGCAGTGTTTTTTTTTTCACTAAAAGTTGCCTGACAGAGCCGCCTGGCTCTGCTGGGACAGACACTGCTTTTTGGGCAGAAATGTGACAAAAAGTTGTTAAGACAGACAGGATGACAGAGCCTTTTTCACCTAAAACTGCAGTATTAGTTTTGAGAAAAAAGTGGACTTAGCCTTAATATTTGAATGAGCACAGCTCCCAGGACCCTCCTTCTTCCTCTCTGCCCTGCCTTTAAAGCCCCTCCCACAGAGGAGCCTGCTGTGCACGAGCAGGCAACATCAGCGATACGCGCGATTGTGAGTATTACTGTAACTGCTGCCACATCTTCATCAGTCTTGCGGTTAAATCATAGAATGAAACATATATCCAGGTGTCCTTACTTGTCCAGCAGAGAAGTCCTTACAAATCCTGCAGCTTCCTGCACCTCTGAAAAGACTCTTCGACATTTAGGGGCCAAGCCTGAGGGGCCGAAGCCCGGGGGGCCGAAACGCGTATGCAAGCTAGGAACTAGGAACCCTATTGTAATTGGAAAGATTTCTATTTTTATTTTTCTCCAGCTAAAAGGGTGCTGCAGGCTAAACTGTGCAAGGGAGGGTGATGCAATTTGGAGGGTTGGTTCAGACTCCTGCGAATATCTCAGACACAAAAAACTACATTTATCCGCCTGCAGGGGGCGCTATTACCTAGGCCAATGCGTTTTTGCCTATAACTCCCAAACCCAATCCCAAACTCCCAAATGTTGCACATTCAAAAACCTTGTATCCCCAGATTCCCTAAATGGAGCTAAATCACTTTGCGATTAGCCACTTCCGGTTAGAAAGTGTTTTCGCAAAATTGCAAAAACTGGAAAACCTACTGTTTCGAACTCCTCCTTGGGATTTTGTCCGACCTGTGTGAAACGTGCACGTACACTCTTCAGCTGAACCTGATCTAAAGTCATCAAAAGAATTTTGCTCGGACAAAAAATGCGCAAATTATTAACTAACACATTTCTGTAGCTAGCTATAAAAATGTAAACGGTTTGATATCTTGGTTAAACTAAATGCTATTAACAACAAATTTGAGTTCCTAGGTTGGCATGACACTGGGAAAGGATGAGCCGAATTTGGCGAATTTTGGCCACTAGGGGGCGCTAAAAATATCAGAAGTTTATATCTCCTGAATGGCTGCACCGATTTTAAGAAGTTTGGTCGGTATGATGTAGGGCCAATCCTGAGGCTATATCTTGAAGGTGGTCATTACTGGTCAATGTAGGCGTGGCTTAGTACAACAAATCCAAATCAGCACACATTCAGCCTTTTGCACTTCCACTGCACTTCCCATTACAGCGAATGCCACGGCTCAGACGTTGGCCTGTGTCCTCACTTTTGCCCCAAGCCCATCATCCTTTGAAGACAACTTCCGTGGGCTCTGCGGTGCGCATGGTCCGAGTCACGCAGGGGGGCTTGGCCCCCGTTCATAACTGCTTGCAGTTCTAGTTATTCTTGTTTTCTCTCTGGCTCAGTCCAGTTCTTTGTTTTTACACTGCTTCTCTTCGTCAGTCTTCTTAATTCTTCTCTTTGACATGGGCAATGTTGGGGCATTTGGCTCTGTTGTTGTTGTTGTTGTCTGTTTTCCGCCATTGCTTACAATAAACTGTCCCCCCTCTCCATATCTGTAACTTTCACACAGACGGTGATGCAGAAGATCAGGTGCATGACTCCCGCACTGAAAGGGCAGCGTGAATGGGGCGACCAAAGCGCTGTGTAGCCTTTTTGACTGAGGTACATTCATGACAGTCATTTTGGTCATGTTCAAATGATTGCGGAAGTTAACAGAGTTGTTTGTATGTATTTTTGGATTACAAAAGGTAAGAGATCTTGTTGACGTAGCTAACTACCCAGTAGAGCAAAGGGCAAGTTGGTGTCAGTATTTCTCCATTTTTACCAACCTCAGCTTGAAAGTAACAAACTCAAACAGAATTCAAAAGCCTTATTTCTGTCTGTTCTGATCTGTTAATCAATATCTATAGTTAGAGCTGTTCCAAGGCTATATGGGGCCAAAAGCAGAATTTGATTTGTCAATGCTCCATCGTTTGTCCATTGTAAATTTAACACAACCATTATCATGACTTACTGATGAGCTTGAACGTAACACAATTAACCAGCAGACAATGCATTAACTGTACACAAGTTAAATCTTGGAATAAAAATAAAAAATATTAAATATCAAGTATATAAAATGTAAGTAAATTGCAAATGTAAAACAAATAATATACAACAATATGAAGTAAATGAAATAAAAACTTAAATAATGACATAAAACCACAAGATGCCAAGACTCATCGGTTAAAAAATAGATAAATTAACAATATATACAATGTCAGTTGCTTGTTTTGGTTCAGTCTAACAGTCTCATCAACCTTGTTTCCAGCAGCAGCAGGCAGCTGTTGAAGAAAAAAAGCTCTGGTAAACCCATTGTACTCTACCTCTGCAGTGCAAACAAACAGACGGACAATATTAGCAACTACCTGGTGAACACTGCGAGCCCTTAGCAGCTGAAGAAGATGGTACTGACCAAAACAAAGCTCAAAGGAGAGTGAATATTGGACTTAACATTCATCAGAAGGATGCAAGGAAAACACAACAAACATATTCTACAAATATTTTATTTACACCCTTTTCAAGACAAAAATCTTCACTGTAGCTACTAAGCTAACAGCGTTAGCGCACACCCTGTCTAAAGTGGATGCAAGACCATGATCTCATGTTGAGGATGTAAATAAAGTCTTTAGGTTTTAAAACAAGCCAAACTTCACCCAACTTTCCATAGGCATGGGTGATGAGATAATGCCTGTTACTTTAAACTAGACCAAAGCTGATGACACATGCTTTTTATTTTTACTTTGAGCATGTCAACATCACTGTCAGCTTACACTTGTATCAATAATGGCTCACGTTTCCAAATGCAACAGCTATGAATGGTCTGTGAAAAAAAACAAAAAAACAACTACAATCAGTATTTTCCATTGGAGCATAACGACCTGCAGTGTGAACACAGGGTGATGTGTGTTGCAGTATTGATTAAGACAGATTATGAGAGGTGTGTTATAGAGAAAGGGACTCTGGGAGTGAAAGCTACAGTGAGATGACACACTGGAGGATTATATTGATCAGATGCTGATTGAGCTCCAGATTAGCTGATCGGATTTATTGCACATCATCAGTGTGAGTGATTATGAGCTGAGTGTGTGTAGCCATGCTGATCCCCACAAGCTCGGACTCTACATCTCGCTTGACGTCTGGTGGTTGTATATTCAGAGAATGGATCTGTGTGGCAGCATGTCAGAAAGCGGACGTATCTGGCATCCTGAGGACGTGTGGGGCATACCAAAGTCTGAACCTGAGCCACTCGCTGGAGGATTGAGAAAACTTCAGCATCGTTCACGCTCCGCCGACTTTCTGTCTGGTTTCTTAAGAGTTGCTCTGTGATTGAGTGTGGCTTGAAGGGGAAAGTGCGTGCATGTCCGGGCCACAGGAAACATGAAAATCTCAGTTTGTGCTGAGAGCTATGTTCATGTTTCCCATCCGATACTCTTGATGTGCAGAGCAGTGATTTCAGCCATCCCTCTCCCTGTCTGCCTGTCCCCTCCTCACTTACACATACCTGCTTACACATGTCAAACTCTGACTTAGGAAGTATATGTTTACGTTTCCCCATGTCCTTCTACCCAAACATAAAGCAAAGCATGTAGATTAGTGTTCGTTGCCCCTCTGCAGTTTTGTTTTACACTATTTACTCAATGGAAAAAATATACATTGTTATATATCTATATTTTAAATATATATATATATAAAAACAATAAACACCCCTTCAGTTAAAGTTGCAAATCAGTGCTAATTTTCTTCTCAAGGAAAACTCTAAGTGATGCCAAAATTAGTATTGTGTGACAGCAGAGGGTCTTAATCTACACTACTGGGGGATTCTGTAAGGTTTCCCAAAATAAAGCAATGCTTGAGGCAGTAGTGTGAGGATTCATTCATGTCTGACACACAAGCTGTTGGACATGCCGAAGACATGAGATGACTTTGTTTGATAAGCAAAGCTTAACTCCAATTTCCCCAGTTGTTTACACAGGACAGCTAATTAACAGGCCTGCATGCTCAGGTCTGTGCAGTAGGGCGTCATTATAAATACAACCACACCTGACTATCTTGCAATAACCCATGTGAAGTGAGTTTAAATGCTTAGAAGAATGCCTTTCTCTCCCACCTATTCACTGTCTTCAGTAATAAACACTTCATTACAACTTGGCTCACCAAAGTAATTCTAAGATCTGGGAACACATTTCAATTGCTAAAAGAAAAAAAAAAAACTAAAATACGATTCACAGGTTGTTAGAAGTTATGTTTTTTGGTCTAAATTACATAATTACATAATCGCCATCTGTAAACTGGATGTTGTCTGACTCTCTGACTCTCTCACAGGACAGACAGCAGGACAGACACTTCTAAACTTATAATATATATTTTTTTTCCTCATAAAAGTTGACAAAGACAGTACCAGTTACTACGTTACTGTTGTAACATTGCTTTGTGGGACATCTCTTTACTTTGTTGAGTGAAGGATCTGTTTAGTTATCAAACTGTGAACACCATCAGACCATCACGCCCCCACTCTGCACCTCCGACCTATCCATTCACACAGGTACGGTTACCCAATGCTGCTCCTCTGATACTAGCTCTGGAGGGGCATCAGAGGA
>CAEMYA010000899.1:87674-108114 GCA_903131615.1 Diplodus sargus | reverse complement strand
ATTCTTCTATATTGTTGTCTTGTGTAACTTTCATATATTTAATTAATGATTCTTCTTACACAACATTTACATTATATTATTAAATATAAAAATTTGGAGATGAGAAAGTATCATGAATTGACCACCGTTTTATTGCAGGCTGAGGCAATGTGCAATATTTCACCCTCTAGAGACTCTCTTAGAGACAACTTGGACTCAGCTTACATAGAGTAACTGTTGCTAACTAGTGGGAATGCAGCAGTCAGGGTGGGAATTTTGTCATTTTAGGGGCAAGTCCATTTGGCCTTCACTTTTTTCAGGGGCACCAAGACCACATGACAGGGCACAAAGGCCACTGAGTACAATGTGTTGATTTACCTTTTGAACATTTTTTAATTCCAAAATCAAGTTAAAGTTACATTAGAAAGTAGTTTTTGTTAAGTAGGGTTAGGGTGAGGGGATTTTTGTGACATCACACTGAATATTAGTGTTATTGAATATTTCTCCCAGTAGAAATTCTCCAAAATTATGGCAAAGCACATTTTTTCCAAACAAAAAAAATGTAGAATAACCAACAGGAGACCATGGATGTGTAGAGTGATTTTGGTGACACTACACTCTGAATAGTAGTGAAGTTATTGAATTTTTTGTAGTTTCTCTTTTCGGTGTTGCACTTTGTAGACGGTCCCTGCGCCCTCGTCTCACAGACGGCTGACCATAGAGACCCGGAGGACCGCTGGTTTTGATAAAAATACAGTTGTAGCTCGTTGTCTACCTTACTACGGTAGGAAAGTTCCGTCGTTTGTGTTATAACAAGGTTTCACTTATAAGTTATTAATCCGGGGAGTTCGAATCTGTAAATATATTTCCAACTTTATCGAACTAAATCCTACCACACAAGTCAGTTGCGTATCATGTCAAAACCGGCTGCGCTCGCTCGCTGTGCTGTAAGTGTCGTTCTTCTGTTTTGAGACGCTGCTGCTGTTTGAGAGGCTTCCACGTGAGATCATCATGATGATGAGACTCCACCTGCACGAACCGTGGACTCACTGAAGTTACTGTGAGTGACCACTGTGCACTCAGGTGGCTGTAATTCAAGGCAAGCTTGCTACGCTGACCGGGCCAGGGGCACAGAGGCCACTGTGGCCGTACAATGATTTTTTTTCTTGCTGCATCAAGGCCAAACTGCGGGGCTGGCCGCTGTGAAATTCTCACCCTGCATGCAGTCAATGCACTGTCTCTATATTGAAATGTCATCTGATCGGCTTGATTTTATCTATTTTGAGAACTCCGATCAAAACCGATAGGATCATTATCGGCCGATTGCGATTGGTTGCCAATCGATCGGTGCATCTCTACTTATAATGAGTTGTGACTGAGATCCTGACCCACCAAACATCCTGGAAAGTGACAAAGTTAAGTTTTTTGCTCTAAAATACATAATTACATGATCAACATTTGTAAACACAGTCTGGCTTTCACTCGCAGGGAGGGATGCTGTTTTCTGGGGGAAAGTTCACTGAAGTCTTAGTCAGGAGGGCTGATGGTTGCAGTGCTACAGTAACTGAAACAACACAATAGTGGAAGGTGACAAAAGCATGGCGACTTTTATTTGATGAGTGAAGGATCTGTTTAGCTGTCAGACTGTGAACATCATCAGATCGACACATCCCTGATCTCCATTCACACAGATGCCGTCTCGCCTCTGCTGCAGCTCGGATACTATCTCCAAAGGCGGATCAGAGCCGCAGCGAAACTGTCCCCCCTCCACATCTCTCACTTTCACAGTTTTCCACTTTTCCCGCACTGAAAGAGCAGTGTGAATGGGACTACTGATTGCACCACAACAACACCAGACAGCTGTATCGTACACGATCAGGCTGTAACATGTCCTAATTAACCTATGTTCCTCACTGTGACGACGTTTACATTTTTCATTGAGGTCTGCCGTGTTTCATTACTGAATGTGAGATCTCTGCATTCACTGTATTAATGCTGTTTCACCCACTGTGACAGAGTGGTGATTGCAGTGAGCACATGGTCTACAGTGGAGATGTCTTTCCTTGATGTGTGTGTCTGTGAAAAGGGATACATAACTGAGCCTTTCCTCAGCTTTATTTTGTCTTCACTGTCAATGATCAGATCAAACCTTATTTAAGACAACAGAAGTAGGCCAAAGCTGACCATCAGAGTTCTTGCAGACTCCAAGTGGCATCTCCAAAGCACACAGAAACTGTGGTGTAGCCTGTGATAAGTTATGTAGCTGCAGAATGTATAAACATGTTTCACAGAAGAAGAAATGAACCCTTATAGCCTTGCTCTGTGTGATGGTCACCAGCTGAGCTCTGCTCTCCCTGGTGTGCTCTCTGATATGTTGCATATGTGGCTGGTAATGACTCTAACAGATCCTCCCCTTTTAGGATATCAGTGCTGACTCAACAATATCCAATTAACATTTCTACAAACCACTATGTGTCCTATGTTCCATATTGATGTTCCTACCGTACCTGTTACATCATGTTTACTCTACATGTTTATAACCTGACTTGTATATTGGGAGGTGGAGGGGATGGTGGTAGAGCAACAGGTGAGAAGGAGACCACAAAATAGTATACAGAGACAAAAAAAACATTGTCAATGAGATGTTGGGACATCTTAAGCTGTACTTGCAGTGACAAAAACAGGTATTGTCAGCTAAAACAGGATCTTTTAATTCCCCTAATCAAGTGGTTTTTGACAGGAATGAAGGCCAAAAAAAATAAAGCATTTCAAATTCAAACATTAGGAAGAGAAAAAACAAGTGTGGGAACCCATAAAATCTTGATGTATCATGTCAAATGTGTCATACCAGGCTGGAGGCTCTTGCTAACGTTTTGCATCACTGAGAACTCTTTATTGTTTGTTTGAACTGCTTCCCTCAGAACTCCCTTCATCCGTTTCATCACCTCCCAGAGAACCGGCACATTAAAAAGGGCCTGGCTACTCCACTACTGTGTTAAATGATACTCAAGTAGACAAGCCTGTCACTGCATGCAGTTAGAGACTGAATTCAATGGACGCACATACTGTTCATTCCATGTATGTGTTCAAAGTACAAACCGATGGAGCATGTAAGGATCTGCTTCACTGAAGAGTCCTTGAGCACATTTTGCCACCCTCATGTTCTAAGGCTGCTGCTGTGAAGGTGACCCTGAACTTTGACCTTCCTGGAGAAGGCGAGAGAATGAGCTTTCCCACAGGGATTAATAAATGATCACATCACTCTACATCTAACATGCTTTACAGGCAATTGCTTTGACGCTATCTGCCTGCATGCCTCCTGACCTTGTGCCAGTTACACTTTGTTTTCATTGCAGTTGTTTGCTGGTCTTATCTCTAGCTAATGGGACCAAAATCATTCTGGTTTATTAACATCTTTGGTTCGGTTTTTGTAGTTTTGGCAACAACATTCTACTCACCAGTATATTTCTAATATCTGGGAACACAATGGTATCACTAAAAAAACATGTCAGCAGGGCCAAACATGAGCAGTCAGACAATCAGACCAGCTAAAGACAGTAGCCAAACTTATTAGAAATAAGACATTAAGGTAAATGGTGAAAGCATTACTTTCTGTTGTAAACATTCTAGTTTTACTAGAACCTTCTTTCTACTATTCTTTAGATGTCAGCACACACAGATTTTCTGTATAGCTCAGATGAGCTTACTGATGAGATGAGCGTTTACAGACAAAAAAGGTGACTGTCCTTCAAAGAAAAATGATAGATTGAGCAAATGCTAAAAACATTTGTTTGTGTTTAACTTTCTAATGAGCTTTCTTATGTACATACATTTCTGAAAGCTTCGTTGTTTTCATTTTTTTTCTATTTTCTTTTACACATGATTGCCATCTTTCCTCAGCTTTAAAGGATACATTCACCCATTCATTCATTATATACGCAACCATATGCCTATGGAAAGTCAGGCAAGGTTTTATAGTCCACAAAACATTTCTGGAGCTTCACAGCAAAACACCATTGCAAAGTAAATGTAAATAAAGTAGATGGAGACTTGTTTTAAAACATAAAACATTTTTCTAGAGCTTGCAACTGCATCTCACAGTCTTCATCTGCAAATAACATCAGCTCCATTGTTATAGAAATCAAGTGTCAACCACTTTTTCAAAACAAATTTGGTGGAGAGAAATAAATCTGAGCAGCAACAAGAATTTTGCTAATATAATAATTAACAGGGAATACTAATAAAAAAGAGAATAAGAATAAACATACACTTGAACCAAAATCAACCACACACACAAAAAAACATAAGGCTGAGATCTCAGTGGTGGAGGAGGCTACAGCAGCAAACAGCACTGATAAGAGCCTGATTACCGAATGAAAAAGGAAATATAACATAAATAAACATTTTCACTCCCAACTCATCAAATACAGCAGCTTGGTCAGTGGACCTAAGCTTCAGACTATTACCGCTTTTCTACCAAAATAAAAAAAAACAATAGAATAGAACCATTGTGAAAAAACTGAATGAGCCATTCAGTCCAATAACATTTGGAAGGACTAGAAGAGCCTCACGATTAAATTATCTTCCTTGAAGTTGGCCGGTCCGCGATCCAGGTATTTTCACAGCCGAGACGTCTAGTTTTTTTGGCTTCAAAACACCACTGAGCAGCTTTCATGGGAATTACCAGGCTCCACCTCCAACCCCATGTCCAGTAATAAAACGTCCTTAACAGACCGCATCACAAAGTCCTTCTTTATTTACTCTTCACCACCGGATGTTGATAAGGTGTCATCACTTTGCACAGTTGTATTTGGTTAGGTTTAGGCAAAACCTTGGTTTGGTTTAGGAAAAGATCATGGTTTAGATACTTTAGTTTCACTTTTGTAACAACACACAACAAATCAAATCCTCAGACTTGGTCAGACATGGACTCGCACCCTTGTCTCCAAGAGGAAGTCCTGTGAATGATCCATCCAACCGTATCCTAACTCAGACTTATCTCAAAGTGATGCTAACAACCAGACATCTTGAACTTCTAATCCACACCCTGATTTTCTCTGGCCTTGACTACTGCAGTGCTCTTTTCACCTGTCTCAACCTTGCAGCCCTGTCTCGCCTGCGGCTCGTACAAAACGCTGCAGCCAGACTACTAACCAAAACCAATCGCAGATCCCTCATCACACCAATTCCTGCATCCCTTCATTGGCTCCCAGTAAAATACAGAATAGACTTCAAGACACTACTCCTCATACACAAGGCCCTTCATGGTCTTGCCCCTCCCTACATTGCTGAACTCCTACACCCTTACTCCACCTCTAGACCACTCTGATCTTCCAATCTAGGCCTCCTATTCATACCCGGCTCCCTCCCCAAATCTAAGGGTGACTGCGCTTTTGCCGTCAGATCAGCTGAAACACTAAATGTCTTCAAAAAACTTCTCAAAACCCATCTCTATCATCTTGTATTCCCTACAATAGAACTGTAATTATTCTTTGCACATATCTCTACATGTGTGTTTACATTATCTTATTCATTTCATTTTGTATAATTCTATGTTTTTTTTAATTATATTATATTATGTTTACTGTACCCTGTACAGCACTTTGCAAACTTTGTTTGAAAAAAAGTGCTATATAAAATAAAAACGTACTTATCTCACTATTTATACTTCTGCACTCGAGAGGTGCTTCAGGAAATGATGCTAGACGGAAAAATACAGCGTCATCCTTACAAGTGTAGGGTCACTGACCAGGCTGCTGTATTCGATGAGTTAGCAAGCAGGAACCAATGCTATGCTTTAACGAGCAGACCTTGAGACAAGATTGATTTGTCAAACAACTGTTTCAAGGTCAAGGAGGAGTTTCTATATTCGACAAAATCATTCCCAAATAAACAACTATTCTTCGATGATTTTCTAATGCCTGTATAATCGGGATGACTTCATGTAACCTCGAGTCAAGATGATTATTGATGTGCTTTGTCCTTTATTTTGTTTATTTGACGGTTGTCTTGTTTCCAACCTTGTAACTTGTTTTAATGATGTAACCATGCTCTCAGACCACCCCATTTACATAAGGGACTACATTGTTATCATAGCTGACCAAATTCTAAAAGCAAAACTCAAGTTCTAATAACCTGGAATTTTGGTTTGAAAACAAGAAACATGCATGGGAATCCACTGTCTGTCTGTATGTGCCAGTGTAAGCATACAGCTATCTCCCCCAAATCTCAAGTTTAAATCTGTGTGTGATTATGTGTGCTTTTTTTGCAGGCCACCCAGGGCATGGAGGTTTCATTAGGCACATTTTATCCCAGTGATATCACAAACTCCTTGACCTCCTTGACCCTGCAATCTCCCACACAGGCTAAAAGCAAAGCTGACAGACACAAAAGAAGTTCCAAGACTGGAATGATAAGGTTAAAAGCAGGTTTACTGATGGTCAGAAAACTTTTGGATGGGATTCTATGTATATGTATATTGTGCTTATTTCTTAACTTTTTTACATGGCTTGATTCTGATTCGTCATCATTCTAAACCAGAGGAAATTAAAAGACTGCAAATCGCCTCTGCAATGAAAGTCTTGCAGTGGACATTTATTTCAGATTATTTCAAACTCAAATTAATCCCAGGCACAAAACTTTCTTATTGCCAAACATAGACATAGCATCCACAGACATACGGCCCTCACACACACAGCTTTAAAATGATTGGAAGAAAACAATAGGCAGGAAGAAAAGGCAAAGTTTTTCTGTTGTCCCCACACTGACTGACTGCCGTGTTTGATTTCAGCCCGATAGGTGATCCCCCTGAGGCACGCAATTAATATTTAACTTGATAGGCTGGAGAGGCAAGCTTTCAGCAAAGTGAGGACACATAACAATAGAAGCAATTCAAACATGCAAAACGAAACTATTGAAAACTGAGGATCATAAGTCATCTGTGGGCAATTCAAAGGCCCAGTGTACTGGGCTGCGGTCTCAACATTCAATTAAAAATGTGCCTTTTTATCCCCTCTCCCATATCTGTTACTCTTTGTGAAGCAGCCACGATCATATCCATCACTCATACGTGAAGTGAGAGTGCATGCCGCCTCGGTATGGCATTGTCCGGTGCCAGATTCAATCAGAGACTTATTTTATTTGCAAATAAGTGTAACGCTTTTAATTCCTCTTTAATTGATTATTCATCCTTGGCTGACCTCTGACCCCATTTTTCCTTTCAACTTCTCCTGAGTGAAATCCAACCATCTCCTCCAAATTATTCTTGGAAACCCCCCTGCAGAGTGTGACATTTTGCCCTTTCCATGCCTCGTCATATGTGGAAGTAAACATTCCAGTAAATGAAGGACACAGCATTCCAGCGTTCAGGTTTCACACCAGCAGAGCAGCAGAAAAAAAGTACACAAAAAATGGACACCCTCATGTTTGGGCACAGGAAAAGTCATTCTATGTCAGGTTGGATTATTTAACATGAAGTAACCACCAGCCTCTATTATGTCAGTAGAGAACCAGTTGATTTATATGGTCATTTTGAAATGTCCCCAGAATGGACTAACACGAACACGCACACACACACACACACACACACACACACACACGCACGCCTCTAATTGTATCAAGTCCTATTTTGTTTTGATTGGCCCGCGTATGCCATTTCTCTGTTTCTCAATACAAAGGAGGTGAAAGGAATTATGTTTGTGTTGATAGAATACCATACAATACAAGATTACATAATTCAATTTCTGTTTTAATTTCCTACGCTACAAATAATTCAGACCTATTGATAAATAACAGTGAAGTCAGAAAGCTAAACTATTCATGGTGGAGTGTTGCGAATGAGTTCAAGAGTCTCACTGCCTGAGGAGTAAAACTGCTGTTGGTATTTTTTCAATGATTTGGATCTGAGTTTTGAACTCTAAATTGCATTAAACACAGTGTGACTGTAGGTTTAGCATGCAGAGAAAGAACATCCGATTGACTAGTTCAGCCTGTTTAATGAAAAGTCATTACACGCAGCAGATGTGTGTTTTGAGGAACTCTCTTGTTCCTGCCCTGAAGAATTTAGCAGGAGGGTTGCTAAATGAGCAGATTAGATGCTGTCACTCTATCTGGGATTTTTGCAACTAATTTGCAATTGTGGCACTGTGTCAATATTTGCAAAGCTGATATATTCTTTTCTCCTTTGTTAAACTGTCAGGGGCTGATGTCTTTGTCAGGGACGTCAGTGAATGGCATCAGGATCTGCGCCGTGCTTTGCCAAGCTGCAGTAAAGGCGCTCTGAGATATAATTATGGAAAACTTAAAAAGTTGTCATCAGCTTCAGTTGAGATAATTGATACAGGCTTTTCCAAAGGAGGCATTATCGTGTCATTTTTGCTGAGTAGTGCTACCTTTTTAGTTCTCCAAATGGTTGCATATATGGATTTATTTACACTACAAGGAAAGTCCATTTCACTACCCTTCATCTAAATTATTTCTTCTTCCAGGAGAGCTATATATATATATATATATATATATATTTTACTTTATATATTCATAGGCTTTTAGCACATGCAAGAATGATGTCTTTGTGATGGATTCCTCCTTTATCTATTATGACTTTTTATGTGTCCAAGACCATAAACATTTTTGCAGCCGTCTTGCTCATGTATCCTCGCTCTATTTCTATTCCTGTGGCTCTAAAAATACCCAGGGGCCATCAGATCCTCCGCCCTCCTCAAAGACTGGCTGGTGTAGCACGGAGAGGACTGTGAAACACGCCATTAGATAGATTTGAAGAAGACAGATGACCTGCACCGGGCACTGCTGAGTGTGTTTAAGCAGCAGTGGGGTTTTGGGCAGAGAGACATCCAACTACCAAAGAGTCTGAGGCTGAGAGATGAGCTAGTGGTGATTTTAATATAAAATGTGAACAAATGTTAATTTATTGGCAATTTTAAAAGCAGTGCATGAATCATACTAAATTGTTCCCTATCAATGTGTAATCTTTCCAATCTCGGTCCTCTTAAATGTGTCTGAACAAAACGTTCTCACTCCCGACTCTTCAAACACAGCAGCTTGGTCAGTGGCCCTAAGTTTCAAATTATGAAGCTCATCAGTTCTAAACATGAAGGACTCTGCGGCCAATTTAGCAATAAATATGTAGTATACAACATGTGGTTAGGCTTAGTTTGTGTAGAAACATTTCACATAATTGTACGTATTGTGACTCTTATTGTCAAAGATTCCTTAGGATAAGGCACAAATGGTATTTGATTAGGTTTTTGGAAAAATCACACTTTGACAAAAACAAAAAAATCCTCATAACTTATATTAAGGAAGTTACGTAAGTTACGTCACTCACATTGAGTGTTGTAATTACATCCTTCCCTTTTCGCCCTCATGTTATCTTGTTATGGAGGTATAGCAAAGCTGCCAACAGACAACTGAGTGACGTCACACAGGCGACACTGGATCTCAGGGAAGCAGTAAGGCCCAAAAATACACCTGCAATTGCCACTTCCAGAAATCTTCAACATTTTCTCTTTACTGTAACTAGTAACTGTTTAAGGCAATTTTTGCAATCAGTGCTTACAGCTAAAATTGAGAAAAGGGTTAGCTTGTCACAGGATAGTGTCATGTGGCAAAGAATTGTGAGAGAAAAAAACCTTTGTAAGATCACAAAATATCAACTTGTTTTTGAATGAGGGTCCAAAACCTGGAAGCTCCTTTTACATTAACACTAGTCGGTCTAGTAACACTAGACCAGCACAGGATAGCAGGGAATTTTTGGAACACAGCGGCCCACAGATGCTGCCCAAAGAGCCGGATAAGCTCCACTATCACAGAAGACATAAGCACCCACTTCAGTCTTCCTGTACTTGAAGAGGAGAATGCAAATGAGCAGGCTGTTCTCTGTAAATAAACAAGAGCTATATAAACGCTCCCAATTCTGCAATTCATTCAGGAAACTCACCTCAGCTGCCTAATGAGCTGGCTAATTTGTCTCAGATTCAGTTTTATGAAACGCTGCCGTGTTTGTGTTTATCTGATAGGGCTTGTTTGGGTAGAAGAGGGGAGGGAGTAGAGTGTTGAGGAAGCTGATCATCATTCTACACACCAGCTGGAGACCAGTAGGAGCTGGACAAACCTCCCTTCCCCTCATCCTCCCTCTCAGCACAGTTGTCCAACGGCGAGTCGTATATCCGCCAGCTCTCTGCCGATGTGGAAGGCAGTCATTACGAGAACAAGTGATTTCTCTTTCAGACTGGTTCATGGGTCAATTGCTCTCTCCCTTTCTATTTCATGGCAGAGTTGGTGGGATTGAAGCTCTCCTCTAACCTGAGCTCCCCATTCCCACGCATTCTTTGGGGCTATTGAATCCTCCGGAGCCTCACAGTTTGCACTTGTGCTTTTGCAGCATTGTGTTTTACTTTATTGATCCTAACAAGGCGGCGATTTGTGTCATCCGAACAGGCCAAGCGCTCTGTTTGTCCAGATTTATGTGCCCTGCCTAGAGTGAAAATCCCTTCCCAGTAAAATCTTTAACACCCCTTGCTGTCTTCTTATTGAATAACTGTCAGCTGTCTGTTGATGACAGAGTTTAGGCCTTTACTCCTTTCTGTTGCCACAGAGGTCTCATCACACAGCCTCAATAAAGGAAAATACATAAGTGGCCAAGAAAAAGCATGACCCTGTCTATTTTTTGGCGTCTACGTAGTCAATATGACAAAGCATAGTACGAGGTTAATGAGGGCTGGGGACATCCTATATCTCAGCATTTGTCATCTCTCTCAGGAATTTCGAACTATCTTTCTTACAGCCAGTATCTCTCAAACAACAGATGGTTTTCTCCATTTTTATATGGAGAATTTTATGGCGTTTCTGCTCTATTTGATTTGAAACTACACAAAGAAAACAGGAGACAAAAAATATTGAAGAGATATACTTAAAGTAAATAAAACAAAGTTGGTGTTTTATAAAAAAAACCCATAAATGTTCATATTTGTGGCCTTTCTGTTTTGTCGTTCTTCCACAGTGAGCACATGCATACAAAGGTCTGGGATCTATAACTAGTGGTGGTCTTACATTTATAAGCTTCATACATTTGCTCATAAGTCCTGGCTGTTCTTCAAATGCCTGCATTAAGTCCCACCCCAGCCTGTATTAAAACCTTTGCACAAGTCAATTTTTCATCACCCAGTAAAGGATGTTACACAAAGACGCCTTGCACACTGAGTCTGATACACATATTATTCTTTTTTTTTTATTCACAATATGAGACAAAATGGGGTCATCAAGCAGTGATGATGATTTAGTAGTCCCCTCACCGAAATATTATCATTTCATACATGAGACATAAGACAAGGCATCTTTACCTGTTGTTTAGCTGCCTGGAGCACAATCGTTTCAGGATCATCTTTTCTACATCTTCTGAGTTGCATTCGTTACCCACCATCCACAATTCCAAGCTGTTCTGCAATCACCTGCCAAAATTGATCTCTGTATTCTACACACTGTTTGTTGTACAGGGCTTATTATTTGGACAGATGCAAAAAAAAAGATAACGTTCTGGAAACTGTTCAGGAAAAATAAAGATGGGTCGGGGTAAGATTCAGTGTCATATGTTAACATGATTGATACAGCTCAAGATCATCTTTATTTTAACTTTATTTACTTACTACTTTACTTGTTTTTACCTATTTTACTTTATTTGTTTTCATTATTTAAAGCTGCTGCATTTTGGACAACAGATAACCCTTTTAGAAAGATCAACATCATAAGCATGATAGCATGAATGAGTAACTTAGACCAGATAAAGCGGCGCCACTTAGCCTTGCTTGTAATTTTGCACAGTAGCCACTTGCAGTATTCCAGTGAAAAAGTTCCCCATAGAGCACTATTATAAAAGATATGTCTGTTAAGCTGACAGGATTCCTCCAACTGCAAAGAAGGTCAAAAATGACTGTTTCTATAATTCATTTGTTTTACTGTATCTCTTTATAACTTTGTTTTAGCTGAGAAAAGCGATTGAAACATCTGTGATGCTATCAAAATGTAAAGACTACGGGCTGATCAGGAGCTTGTGGAAAACTTCTCCAACTTTAGACTATATTTCATTTATGTCATATTATTAATGCTATACTCTTTTAGTTCATGCTGAAGCACTGAGCAGTTTTATATCTTTCGTTTAAACAAAAAGGGCTTGTGTTTATGTTTATGTTTGCTTGTTTAGATTTCATAAAATTAGGCATTGTTCCTCTTGTGAGCCTAAAATTAAAAATAATAAAAAGTCTTGTGAGCTGTGCTGCTTTTAAGCACTTTATCATTTTGAATTTTCTGTATTTTAAGTTTGGTTGCTCTCTTATACAGCCATTGCACTTTGTACTGTGTGGTTTGTGCGTTGCCCTCACATAAATATATTTAATGCTTTATATACGCACGGCACATGAGTCCAAACTCACTGACCCACACAGACACTCCAAGGTCTGTTTATTTTGGACTAAAAACAGCCAAAGCAGGTCAGACTGGATCCCCAGTATTCTGACATGGACGCAGTATGTGCTTTACATTGCTTGCCATTTTCACTCAATGCAGCAAGGTATCCCTGTGGAGCTCAGAGCACAAAAAGTCAAGACAAACCACAGTTAAGTCATAGTACAGTCATTCAGAGCGTCGTCCCTCTTCTTCTTTTGCTGTATGTGGGGTGAAGGGGTCAGCGCCTGTTATTACCTCATCTTTGACCCCCACCTGCTCCCCCCCGCCCAGCACCGGCCCTTACTTCAGAGGGCATGTATGTAAACACAGCTGCGTTGTTGACTTTAAAGCCTTCTTTAACCCCCCCCCAATATATCAGAGGCAGCCCCCCTCCCCTCTCCTCCTGCTGTAAGAATACACACAGATACGCTGCCAAACAAAAGCCGGCCATTAGAGTTGTATCAGCTCCAGAAAGGTAACATGATCTTCTTGAAGCTCAGGTGCGACAAGTCACACTGTGATTTAGCATCAACAAACAAGGACGGATGTCACCACTGAGAGAGACTGGGGCAATTTACACACTGTGCATTACTGAGAGCAAACTGCAACCTGTGCACACAGGAGGCTTCAAGGGTGTCGACGTTTGGTGCAATTTTACTCAGAGGAGAATAAAGTTGGCTGGAAGCCCACTCATAAAAGAAACCTTTTATGAACAGACACCTGTCTGTAAAGAAACACACCTGCAAAGAAAATTAAACATATAGAATTAGTGGATTCCGGCATCCACTATTAGCGTTGTTAACTACATGTGCATTTCAGCTTTTTACACAGAAGCAGGTCGTTTCTATATGGCCAAGCACCAGTCAGAGGTCTGGGATCCACTATTACCCTTTTGACTGAAAGGACATAGTGGCTGTTTAGAGTGTTCTGATCACAGCTGGACAGCACAGGTGTGAATGAGACACAATGAGACATCGAGGACACATTAATGGTCGTATTGCTCTGACCACAGTTGGAAGTGGTTTGGGCTGCATTGAATGACCGCCTACTCAACTGACATCCTCTGAGAAAAAAGAATAAGAAGAACACACTGTCTACTATGTAGCTCTCTTAACAGGCTAATGGCAGCAGCAGATGTTTGTCAGCACTGATCTTGAACTACTAACTCCCTGAACAAATCTTTTGATTTTAAGAGTTGTTGATTGAGGGAAAACAAAAATGAATAAAAAACCTCTGAAACACCTTCTGTAAACTCTAAATCATTTTAGAATCTGGCTTTGAATTAAAAAAAAAATGTCAGTTTCTGTCAAGTTTGTCTTACCTGCCAACATTTTGCTCTTTCAACTGATTTCTTCATTTACACTTTATTAAATGTTCTTTCATAAATTGACAAAAATACAGTGTTTGTTTGTAACCAGTCATGTTTGTGTATATTCGCATATAGAGCAGAGAAGTGAGATCTGATCACAAGTGGTCACTCTAGATGCATCCCACTCTGAACTGAAGGAATGAGAGCTGTCCCCTTTCGTTCATATCACTCAAGATGGATGGCAATAACAAGTCTGAACAGCCTCATACAGTTACAACTGTGGGAAATCGCAGGAGGGTGACATCACTGAAAGCATTAAGATGCAATTGTGTCAGAAACTGATGCAGAGCGGCAGAAGTGTGCGAGCCATCAACAGAAATCACTTTCTGATTGTAAGTCATATTAATTAATAAGATCCCAGGAAGTCAGCAGCATTAAGCAGATCACGGGGCATGGAGCTCCAGAGGCATGCGGTAACCCAACACACCCGACCGGATCCAAGCACTCAGCGTCTGGCTGCACAAACAGGGAAATGTGCTCAGTTGAGTTGAAAAACAAACCTTAATTTGATGGTATTCTGTATTCTCATATTTGGTTTGGCTGGAGCCCAGGTGATTGATGTGGCAGCAAACCTGACTGAGAGAGGCTGCATGTTGTGTTGATGGTCTACTTCACTCCATAATCAGGTGGAGGGGTGTGTGTGTGATTGATTGTCCCAGTTGGTATGCCTTCTTCCAGTGTGCGAGTGAGTGTGTTTTCAAGATTTTGCTACTGTTCTGGATTACCTGGCTGGTTAGAAAATGCCTCCCAGTTTTTGTTCTCCTTGGTAGATTCCCCTCCTGCACTGAAAAGACAGACCACTACATCTGTAATATTCAAATCAGATCCAGAAAGAAAAAAAATGCTACTGTGGGGAAAGTGAAAAAATATCTATTTGATTTGGAATTGGGTTTGCAGCTCTCTATGCACACTGTAGACAACACTTTCTTTGCAGACTGATATTTTATTCAGCGCCACCAACACATCTCAGAGACATTTGGGAGGAATGATACATGTCTTTTTCACTGCAGTAGGTATGAATCTGTCGTGTGGCTGCCTTGTAAATCATGACTCCTCTCCTGAGTGAAGGGAGCTTTCCCACTGCTATCAAGAAGTGCCATCATCTTTTATTATTATCATTATTGTTTCCACCTCCAGCTCAGTATTTCTGTGTGCATGAATACAAAGAAACAGTGCTTTGTTTTAACGGCTGCTATATAGTCAGCCATAGTATAATATTATTGTTGCCACTTTGTGTTGGAAATGTACAGTTGGTGCTGCAGTGAAAATTTAAAGTCAAAGTAGTTAAAGAGATTATGAAAATCAGCTGTCACACTCCGGAGGACATGCTACAAAGAGTGAGCTGATGAAGCTTCAATGATAGCAAACCACACGTTTGAATCGTTCTGCAGAGGATAACAGCACCAGTGGCCTACCCCACTGAGACAGAGCATGTCATGTCATATGTGAAGCGTCTGTGTTCATATGTGACAGACAGCTGTCAGAGCAGGTACTCTATCTCAATCAACTGCTCGGGATACTTTGTAAAATGTTTGGTGGAACCTGGCAGTCATAGTACTTGGATAATCTATAACAATGTGGGGTCCTATACAGAATGAGTCAAGGGTAAGGGGCTAGCTAGTTGGTGTTACTATGGTTACGGAGACACCTGTCTCTGTCACTTTTAAACTTCTTGCCATTCCCAGTTACATTTTTCGTGCACACAAGTTTTGCCTCACTTTGCTCCTCAATTCAACGTCAGTGACAAATTCAAATGATCTAAAAGATATCACTTGCATTTACGAAAGGTTGGATGAATTTGGCTCACCCATAGTGTGATACTAGACCTGCGACTACAAATTCAAAAATCAAATCATCATGATGCATTGGTATTCATCCCAGCTGTCCCCTTTCTGAATTTTATGATAAAATTCCTCGGTGGTTAAGGAATGATGACCCAACCCCTATAATTTCACAGAATGCAAACGGATAAATCACGCTGACAAACAAGTACCAATCAACCAAACAAACACTCTGAAAGAAAGAAATACATGAAACATGCTTATTTACAGATCCTGTAGGTGTATCTTTCTTAGCTGAATGTAGAGAACCTTCACATGCTATAAAGAATCCACAGGTATCAGTTGCCATAGCGGGCTGATTCAGTATCGGGTGTGATATCAGAGTCAGCAGCATTTCCACTCAGAAGGAATATTTAATGAGTTTGATGTATGGTGGGCACCCATGTCCATGCTTGTTTCCCCCAGCATAAATGAATGCTGGGACAGGGATCCCATGTGAGGAGAAACAGAGATCTGCTCCTGAGATCATCAGAGGGGTCTCCTGGGTCCAGCCATGACGGCCTGCAGGAAGGGGGCCTGGCAAGGCAGCCGTAATGACCAAACACCATGCTGATTGGACATCTTGCATGCATTAAGGTGGGTTAGATGATGCACTGCGTCCTTCAGCCCGGGAGATCCGATAACAAAGCAGAGCTGTATAGGGTAAGCCGATCCTGGCGCAGGGCCACGGCTGCAGGCCGCTGCCTCTGCTCCCTAAGAAACACCTCTCTGTTCCACTGCCATGAAAGTGGAGACCTTGAGATGCACACAATACAGAGTCACATGTGGACGTGGACATGTGGAGAGCAGACAGGGGGACAGAGGAAGAGCTGTTGTATAAGGCTCCTTGTAAAGGAGGCAAAACAATAGGCTGAAAAGGTTAAGGCATAGTTGACAAAATGTTACGTATTTTCTCTCTTAAGTTCAATAAAGATCCTATCTTATGTACCTGTTACAAGTTCATAGGCTGCTTAAGAATGTTAATGAAAGTTTCTTACAGTTGTTTATAATAACAAGATACCGAATGCTTATCAATAAGAAATACTGAATTTAACTCAAGGTAAACTGTAGCTGCAAAATCATAGTTAACTGCTTACAAATGCGTATAAGAATGTGAGCACTTAACAATAGCTGAGTAAATGTTTAACAATAACATAGTGACATGGTAAGTTAGTTATAATCAATTCATGTATTAGAAATGTTTGAAACAATAAGTCACTCAGGCTTTTATTAACATTCATAGGATGTCTACAAACTGTATCAGTTGTTTATTCTATTTAAAGTCTTATTAATGTAATGATGCTATTATTGATAGTTGTATAGTATGATCAATGTTGATAAAAATCTTATATAGACTTATTTGGACTGTATTACCTGGTAACTAGGTCTTAGTGTTGTGTTCGGGCTAAAATTCTTCTTCAATGTGAATTTAATTGTGATGTAATGTCAACTTGAATTAACATTTATTTTCCTACTAGGGAGTTAGTAGTTCAAACATACGTCCCTTAAAGCCACTGTCATTTCTACCACACTGTATGAGTGTACAAATGTGATACTTGTTGTAGGGTTTGCTCTTTTGCTGACCATAGTATCAGTCATATGCCAGGTGGGCACTTAGCTGGACTGAGTTCCATGGAGGAAGGCATTGACTGTTTACTGTTGGCGCCGCAGTCACAAAGGCAGTGCACATGGCTAATACTAGCAGCCTGGCAACTGTCTAAAGATAAAACAACTGCCAGAATCCCTAATCTCAATGCCAAGAAAAGGCAGAAATGGAGGTGTAGTAGAGTGTCATAGTTTGACGTTAAGGCTCCCTAATCAAATTGACAAGTTGGAAGTGAAAAAGGTGTTCATATCTGGTATTATAGCATTTCATTGGAAGTTGACCAACCCTACAGTGTGTCTACAGTATCACATTGCATAATTTTCAACTTAGTAGAACATTAGCAAGGAAATACAAAATTAATAAAATTTGGATTGAAATTACCGGTGAAGTCCACCTGTGCTAATATTGAGTGCGACTCATACTTAGCTTTTTTTTTCAATGTTAAACTTTCCCATGGGAAAAGAAAACGGTCCATTCCAACTATCAGGTGATTAATTAGGCAGATTATATAATAAAGATATAGGCCAGAGTTGTGAGGTTGGGATTCTCCTTTTGCAGTGTCACATCTTAGCCTGCTATCCCCACAGTCTGGAGTTATGTAAACACACTCCACCGTGCAGCAGTCCCTGTGGATGGCAGACCTCTGCATTTGATCAATGTCTCAGCTAAACTGAGAGGTATTTATGAGTCTGTGCACTTGACATACAGCATGTTCATATGTTGTATATTCTGTAGATAATGGGGCCCAGAAAAACTACAGTTTGTGTGTTACAGGCAGTGTAAAAAGATTAGATGTAGTTGACCTTTAGATGCTGTTGCTGCAGCGAGGTTTTTGCTGCCTCAGTATTTTGAAAGGTTTGAAGGTTATTCTGTTCTTAAATTTTAGATGAGACATACAAACTCTTTTGTCAGTTTTTGTTATTCCTTAGAACTACATCAAAAAAATGAAATTTAAAAAGGTTACAAGTAATTTTAAATTATGTAATCATATAATTAGAGGAACTGAAAAACAATTGTAAAAAAAGTATACGTAAAAATATCTACACACAATAATAATAAACACCTGATTAATGTTGTGAAATGATTGCAGTTTTTAGGCAACAGAATGGCTTAGGTTGAAATAAGCATGTTAACTTGCATACATACAGGACACAATCACAGGACTCCTGGGTGAAAGTCCTGGGCTTGACCTATCCATCCTATGCAGTCTCTTCCCAAAGTGGACTTTGTCCCTCTTTCTCTTATGCCACCTAAGGTGTCTTTCTCTATGATATTTGTGAGTAAAATAACCTGAGAAAAGCGAAGTATGCATTCTAAAATCATGCAAAATGACTTAGACAATGCAGTATCATTATTTGTTGAGACCAGGCTGAACTGATTTTTGCTGGCCTTTAAAGGCCCTCCACACCCCCACAGGTGTTTACAGTTATTCTGAATAATTACTGCTCTGCTGAGGCTGCAGTTGGGGGGAGCACTGCTGACAATATTGTGAGGTCCCCAGACATGATGTATTGATGAGAATGATATTTACATTCATCAACAGTACATGATAAAATGTCAAACATCAGCCATCTAAGTTTACTACTACTACTTTTTTTCAGAGTTCAGAGTTTATTCTCTGAAAAATCTAGCCAGAATTCTGAGGGGAAACAAGTCAGTACTGATTCATTTATTTATGTATCTTTTTACAGTGGCCCTTATCCTCTTCATTTTAGAATGAACTTTACAGCATCAAAAAATAGAAATAACATAACACAACAATCACAACTTAAAATTGCCAAGACCCCTGATACCACCAAATTTTGATTCCTATAATGTGCCCGTATACAGAAGGTAAGTGTGCGACTTCTAACGTCAGTATTTAAGGAAGAATGTGTCAGAGAAGAATTTTGAAATCTTCCAAATTTGAGTTGACATATTTCTGACGTTAGAACTGATTTGTTTTATAGATGGTCTTTATCCTCCTGCACACAATGCCAATATTTCAGTACGTGTTGTCAGTGTTTACTATAATCCTATATGGTTATTATCCCACCTTGTGTGTGTAAAGGCCCTGAAATCAGTCAGAAGCAGACCAAACTTACTCAGCTAACTACAGTCAGATATCTGTTTTTGTTTCAGAACTCAGTCTTTCAGTCTCTGTGCTGGCACAGATGGCATTATTTCCAATAGAGAAAACAAAAGGTCCATATTTTTATGGCTGTAATCGGCTGCCAGCACTCTCAACCCAGCAGCACTTTGGTTTATGTATGTTGACATTTTTACTCTCAACAAGATCATATCAACCAGTTTCAACAACAGCATGAATTACAGGGGTGTACTTTTAAATGGAGCTTGTCTTGTGATGACATGCGTGGGAAAGACAAATGGTGGCGGTACAGTTCCCATTCAGCCACAAGAAGAAAAGAGAAACATACGTCTGGCCATTAATTATGTGACGCAGAGCAGCAGATTTGGTGTGAGGGGAAACAAAAGGTGTCCTCTGGTGAGATTTGTCTCTTGGCTCCGAGCTGACTTCCTTACAAAGATCTATTGTTCTGCTGCAGAGACACAAGAGGCTCACTGAGACCAACAGCCCCTGATCCCCTCCTCTTAAAGAGCTGAATGATAAGTAAGTGGTCCGCTGCATGACCACCAGTTGATTCAATATGAAGCATCATTTGTGTGATTGAGATTCTTTTATTCCTTTTCCAGGAGGAAATAAAGACAGTGGTGATGCTGCTTCAGTATGAAGGACTGAGCAAAGTCAAAGTTCTAGTCTTTGTAGAATAGAGGGGCACTCTGGTGATTTATTACCAGAGTTTTGTATAGTTAGGGGACTGATTTTGTTCATCATTAAAACTGAAACAGCAAAAGAAGAAATATATTGCCTTTTTGTCCCCAGACAGCCCAGTCCCCATAATTGAATATTGGCAGTTAAAGTTTCTGCAAACCATTGACATGTGTTGATGCCATACATGTCACATTGACTGTGTACTATATGTGTCATGTCACGTTCACATTACAGGAGGAATGATCGAGCAGGACGAGGTATCACCAAGTGCTGTCCAAGCCAGACGACCTCCTGTCCACCATGATGACCTGGAAGAGAGCAGGCCACACAGGAGAATTAGTAAAGGACAGAGAGAGGCATCAAGATGTACAGGAATGTAGATATCAGGAGGTGGTGAAGTTGTGTCACTGAAATAGGGACAGGCTAATGACACTTCA
>CAEMYA010000899.1:76275-87019 GCA_903131615.1 Diplodus sargus | reverse complement strand
TTATTCAGGCAAATTGTCTGAGTTCGAGTCAACCTCAAAACACAATGGATCCTACAATTTCCCATAATGCATCTCGATGTGTTTTCTTAGATCCTGCATGACTTGTATGTATATACCCATATCTTTTCTAGCTGCACACCCCCTATAATGGAAACATAATTATTCATTTTACCCACACAATTGACACCGTGTAATCACACTCCGTATTTATATCGCTTAATATTAATACATTGATATTTTCATCATGTTATCATGTTATTTAATCTGACTTTACTGTCAGTTAAAAGGACATTTTAAAAGCAAAAACATAATTTATTCAGGAAAATACATGACTTTTGTTAGCTTTGCAAATGATTTCTTGTTGTTTGGGCTTTCTAACAGATAGCAGGATGTTGCATAAACTTCGAAAACTTCAGATGCAGATGAATAAGGTGAGAGAAGATGGAACATTTTTAAAAAATATGTTATTTTCTCACAGACTACTACACTCAGGGTAGTGGTTCTAATGACATGTGTATTCTGTTTTAGAATTGAAGAACTGGTGAATGCAGTTTGTCATGCCATTCATGTGTTTTGCTGCTGCCTCCTGCCACCCACCCCTTCATCCAGGATCCCCCTCTTTCCCCAACACCCCCATCCTTCGAGAAAGAGAAAGAGAAAATAAAGAGATCTAAATGTCAGCGGGGAGCTGAGTGCATTCCTCTCGCCGTGTCCCGAGACCGGTCACCCAGAACAACTTGTGATCCTGGGACAAAGCTGATGACAGCAGGTGGCCATATAAAGAAATTTTCCTCCCAGAATTAGATCTTATCCCAGGGAAGTGCCATTGAGTCATAGATAATACCCTACCCCCTCCCCAATCCTGCTGGGTGCAGAAGGATTTTCATTTCAATTTCTTTACACAACGATGCTTTTCATCTTGACCAGGGTGAGATGACAGTGCTGCAGCTATGAAATAAATGGGAAGCAGTTGAAAGGCAGAATTATCCCCTGGACCTGCAACATTGCTTGGAATGCCCCACTGTTTCCATTCATGTACAATTGTGACATTTTCAGATGCAACAGAAAGTTCTCTCTCTGGCTTACACACACACACACACACACACAGAGAGAGAGAGAGAGAGAGAGAGAGAGAGAGATTCAGTCATGCACAGATAGAGACAGATAAAATCAGACAGGAGTGGTACCTGTCTACACACACACACACACACACACACACACACTTTAATCCAAACAGGGCTGGTATTTTATAATTTCATCTCCTCTGTCTCCTTTTTCCCATCCCCTGTTTTCTAGGGGGCATATAAATGATGCATGAGGACGAAAATGTCACCCCCAAAATAAAGAGAAAGCAATTTTGTCACATAGAAAATGGTTATTTTCCTCTTTTTCCACAGCTTTCGCAGCTTGACTATAGTGAAATGCCAGCTGTTACAAAGAGCAGAATGCTTCAAAGACGACACGCAATTCTCACAGATGCTACCTGATGATCAGAGGTCAGACTGTGGGATCTATACTGACTTTAGTCTGAGTGACAACTGATATAATGAGTCACAGTTGTAGTAAATTGTGCTTGTTGACATGCAACAGGTACTTCAGACATAATAGTTAAAGCCATTACTTAACCTTCAACTTGAAATTACCATTGCAGTAATACCATTGTAATTTCTGATGCTAGTTTTTTAATCAAAACAATGAAAACAAGTGCGCAAATTGTTTGGGAACCTGGGAGATGTTGTCTTCATTGTTAAAAACTGCCATTGCTGATGAAAATCTATCTGAAGTGAGTCAGGCAGAATTTTTTACAGAAAAGGTAATGTATTGAAGTTTTATTCATTTTACATTTAGTCAGGTTCACCAACTTAATTCCTCACTTTGTCACATCAATTGTTGTTTCTTAGTCAATTAATTTCTTCATTAACTGGATCCATTTACACGATGTCACGGTGTGTTAAACCATGGATAAAATTTACACCGAAATATCCCTTTAAGTCTCCTGAGCCCAATATAAACAGGCTCAAAAGGAATCACACAAAGATAGAAAACCTTGAAGTCAACACAGTACAAATATCAACCTGAAATTAATGTGTTTTTTTACTGTTGTTTACTGATGTACTAATATAACATCTTTGATTTTTTTTTAATTCTGTGAATATCACCACTTAATATTACCATCACCATAAAATCTAATTTTATTTATTTATTCATTTGTTCTGCTCATTTTGTTCTGCTGTTTTGCTCATGGTGTTTCTTGCCCCATCTTACTATTGTTTTAGCAATGTCACCATGGTCCAATACTATTCCCGACAGACATGATGGCCAAAACTATGTAAACAATCTACTTTGGTATAAACCAAACTTCCCCTTTAAAATGAGTCTGCATGTCAGTAAGGTTTTTTTTTCTGTTTTGACAACCCTTGATTCCACTGAGTAGCCAATCTATTTTTTGATCCATGCCCATTTTCCACTGTGTCTCCTCAATTTACACAAGGTGTAAACAACTTATGACCTCACTCTGCAGACCAACGTGAATATTTGATAAGCTCAAACCATGGTTTCATTTTTCTGATGGATGGCTTTGCTGGGCAGTGTAAACTGTGGTTTTAAACCCCTTTATGTGTTGAAAGTGCAGTTTGAACTGTAAACTGTGGTTTTAAATCCCTTTTTGTGCATATGACAATAAACACTTTAAACTTGAATCTTAAATCTTGAAAGTGCAGTTTGAACTGTAAACTGTGAATGTGACTCATAAACCCAAAAGGCATGTTAAGGAGATAATAGAAGTATAATAACATCAAGCATGTTCCTTCTGAGGGCTGTATTTACAGATAGGACCATGCAGTTGTGTGTTTCAGACTCAGACTTTATGTCGTCACGCTTAATCAAAATCCAACATCCGACATGCTCTTAACCTCAGCTCAAGTCTCATGGAATATTATCATGTTTCACTTAAAATAAGGGTTACCTCATAACACCAGCCAGCCAACTTTAGATCCACATGCATGTGACATTATGTGGGTTCAACAGTTTGACTTAAAATACATCCAACCACATGAAAAAAAAATGTATGTCGCTGCAGTATATATTGTGAATGCTTCTACGTCAGTCAGTGGTGTTGTCAGTTGTCTCCATGAATCCCAGGTTGAGACCACTGAAATGCCACATAGAGTCAGCATTTATTAGAGTTGAAAAATTGGCATATTACTTAATAACTCAATAACTTAATAATAATAATAATAATAATAATAATAATAATAATAATAATAATAATAATTAATTTTCAGTAAAGAAACAACAAAAAATTGATTACAGTTACTTATCCCATTAACTCTTAGCATTTGAATGATCAGCTTGGCTTAACTTAGCTTTGTGCAGGGTGTTGGAGCTGAAGGCAGAGGGCTAAGAGCTGACATTCTGTAACTCCAAATTTGTCTTATATACATGTGATGTCATCTTAGCTGACTTACTAGGAAAAGTCTTAGTGTGATCAAGGCCTGAAATTATTCTCAACTTTTCAGCACAAGGCATGGAGTCACAGCACTCGCCTAAGTTACACTTGGAGCAGACAACATGCATATGCAGCCCCATTCCACAGTCACGCAACACTGTTACCTAATGGGCTCTTCCAAGCCAGCCTGTAGTGATGAGTCTATGGTCGGGGCCTTACACTCAGAAACAGATAAGACAAATCATTTTTCAAATAAAACTGTCAGTGTCATTACATGACATGATGGGAGCTTAAAAAGACTACTTACTATTTTATCATTGGGCTATTCTTTAATTCTTGTGTCCTGGTCTATATGGGGTGGCTTAGCTGAAAAATCGTGAACTTTCTGATAAAAGCATGAAATTTGGTACAGTTAAGACCAAAGGCAGTCTGAAAAAAATTGGATATCGGGCCATGGTGAAGTTTCAACATGGCAGCCGTGGTGGCCATTTTAAAAATGACCGACACTGACAACAGTATTCAGATCAATTTTCTTATTTGCATGGTATAAAATATGATGTTGGTGATCTTGTTAGTTAAATGTATTTACCATACCTAGTTTAAGGAAGTTTATACATGAAGAATACATATAAAGCGATAAAAATTCACGATGATTGCTACGATCAGCATGAACACTGTAATTGTAAAAGTTTCGTATATTGCATATCATATGGTCAATCTCCATAAATAATACATTGTATCGTGCAGAAATAAAATCCGCAACGTATAATAAGCCCAGAATCTTCCTTTGTTCTCACATTCAAGATGGCCACCATTTACTTGCAGCAATCACACACAAATGTAAGCGGTGCTATTTAAAATTAGCTAATTTTAAGATTGACAGTACATTTGTTTTTCGGCCAAAAGTCATTTTCAACGGGAGTGCATGGGGCACATTTACGCTAGCATTAAAATCACTATTTTTAAAACACTAAGACGGCTCGACACAACATGAAACTTTGCTCGTAGTATCACCAGGGTCTCTACACATAGCTCAACTAAACTACATACACTCTACCCAGATGTGTCAATCCCCGAGTACACCTGGGAGTACACCTGGGTGGCCATGATGACGGCTAGAGGAGAAGCTACTGCTAATGTGAGTTGTTCAAAAACTCTCTTTTTAGTAAACTCTGTGTACACAAACAGTGTTCTTAATGTTCGTGTTCATGTGTAGAGACCCTGGTGATTCTACAAGCAAAGTTTCATGTTGTGTTGAGCCTTCTTAGTGTTTTAAAAATAGCGATTTTAATGCTAGCGTAAAAGTGCCTCATGCATTCCTACTGAAATGAGTTTGAGCTGAAAACGAAAATATGGTCAATCTTAAAAGTGCCACTTTCATCGTAATTATGCTTTTACACAAAGGTTTGACTCATATACATTCGCAAAAAAAAGCCTAAGCGAGAGTTTCACTTTCATTTCAATCGTTTCCTTAAACTTCACAAATACCCAAAAGTCCCAAAAACAGTGACATGTTGATGTCACCTTCAAGTCCTTCAATTCATTGGAAAGATCAGATGTGACTCATGGTTTACAACTAGATAAATAAAACTTATTTAAGAAAAACTCATTGACACCCATTGACACCCTGTTCCACATACATAGTTACCGTGCTAACATGCTAATACCACGTTCCAAATGGTGGATTGCTGTTAATATAAGACTACTTAGAATGAAGATGCCGCAGAACCATGTCTGCTTTATTTAGGATTGAAAATACATACATGAAACTTATTTTAGATAAACCTATATTATCATTTTCCCATTAACACCCTTTTCAACATAAATAGTTAACGTGCTAACATGCTAATACCACGTTTCAAATGGTTGTCTGCTGTCCTCAGCAAAAGCCACCCCTTGCTGATCTGTCCTCAGTTTATCCATGCACACATGAGGAAGCTGACACTCACGTTATGACTTGAAAATTGTGATCCAAACTGTTGATACCGATGTTGTGGTTCTAGCTGTGGCAGCAGGGATGAGCTTTGGTTGGCATTTGGTACTGGAAAGAGTTTACGATACCTAGCAGCCCATGAAATCTCAGCTGCACTTCGGCCTGAGAAGGCACGTGCGCCTCCAGTGTTTCATGCTTTGACTGGCTGTGACACAGTATCAAGCTTTGCTGGGCATGGGAACAAGTCTGCACGGGCTGTGTGGGCTGTCTTTCCAGGGCTTACAAATGCCCTATTAGAATTGTCTTCTGCCCCACATGACATCCTACAGGAGGTAATGGCAACTATTGAAAGGTTTATAATCGAGCTCTATGATCAAACCAGCACATCCACAGACATAGACCAAGCTAGGAGGAAGTTATTTGCAAAGAGGCACAATGTGCAGTCAATCCCTCCAACAAAGGCTGCCCTACAGGAGCATGTTAAGAGGGCAGTCTATCAAGGAAGCCATGTATGGGGTCAGATGGTGGTGTCAACACCAGAGCTTCCTTCTCCTTGTAGATGGGGCTGGTCAAAAGCATCTGAGGGTCATTATGAACCATTTTGGACACGCCTGATATCTGATCCAGGCCAGTCCAGCGATGAACTTACCTCCTGCAAATGTAAGAAGGGTTGTGCCAAGCAGTGTAAGTGCAAAAAAGCTGCCTTAGACTGCACAGCTATCTGTTACTGTGAAGGGGATTGCTGAGAGTCTTCCACAATTGACCCCATGTTTGGACAGTTATTATTGTCAGTTAGTCCTATCTTGCATTGTGAGCTTCCAAATAGGCGAAATACTAAAGTTGCCACCTGAATTCCCAATCATAAAAATGTGTGACCCCATTATCGTTCATATCACAGGAACCCATACAACTTTGAAGCAGAAATGATTTTCGAACCAGTCATGGCGGCCATCTTGAAATGTATTTGCATCATTCATGTGCAAACTCCAAAGAGGTAAATAAATGTATATGATCAATATCATATTATAATCAACACACAAAAGAAAATTCACATGGAAATGGTAGTCTATGCAACGGCCGAAAATTTGCGATGGCCCGATATCACATTTTTTTTTGACTGTCTTTGGCTATAAGTGTACCAAATTTCACGCTTTTATCACAAAGTGCACGATTCTCTGGAATTATGCTGTTAAGCCGCCCCACTACTAGGGGTGTCACAAATAAGCAATATTGATGATAATTGTGGTATTTTGAAATATTATTTGCATTTTAATAACAAATAATAAAATATCATGTCAGCCTAAATAATTCAATGCCTCTTACATCATTTTCAATTCTTACTGTTCTTGCTTTGTCATGACAGCTCACAGTAATGCACCCTAACGCTGGTTGCCACCAAACTTCAAGCAAAAAATAAAGGAAGGTGCAGTAACTGCCAGCTGCACAGCCAACATTTCCATGTGGGCCCCATATGGGTGAAATGTGAACTGCACATATGGGTCCCAAGTGGGGGGTGTCCACAGGTGCCATGGTTGCCTCACCTGTGTTAGCCCATACATGGCCAAACACAGGTCAGGAGCCTGGAGCCTACATGCCCATATGTGGGCAAGCCAATTCCCTTCTCTTCACAAGTGCTTTTATTTCAGTTGATATTGTATTAATAACACAGTTTATTGGCCGGCCAAATCATTCATTGTAGTGGTTCATTCAGCCAGGTAAGTGTTATTGTTCTAATTGTACAATTGTATACTTTTACTATGTTACACAGGCCTTCGCCACCTCCTTTCTCTCATAGTATGAGTGTAATACATAATAAATGCTCAATAAGTCTATTTAAATGGAGCACTGATATAGTGTGCTTCTGAGGATCAGTGTATCATGCATGGTTACCCTCCTCTCCCTCTTCTCTCTATCTGGTCACACGGGGCCCGAGCCAGCCAATCTGCTATCCCAGCCTCACCTTTCCTGGATCATTTGCTGGCTAACACCTGATACTTTCATGTCACTAACTCACAGGCTGCCCAAAATTGCCTTGCCAAATGGCCTGAGACCACCTATTCTGCAGGTCCCTATTGTGGATCAGTTGAACTCTGTCCAGGAGCAAAGCCTGCTTAATTGACCCCATATGTTCTCCTGGAGTTCAGATCCACCTGCTGGCAATATGTATGGTTCAGTACCAAAATTGCTTCGATGCATATTACGTGCACTTATAGGCTGAGCGATCAAAGGCACAAAGATGGTATTGATCAGGAGGAAACACGTCAAGATTAAAGCATCCTTGTTTTTGTTGCCAAAAGAGCAAATTCAGACAAATAAGCTGAAATCCCGTAGTGTATAAGAATGCCATACTTAACGTTTCGTGCATGAAATTAACAGAGTTGTTTCAAAAAGAAAGACATCGATTATTTTGATTTGTGGCATTTGAATGTGTGGGGTGTTTATCTTGTCAGTACAGTGTGTCCCGCAGCCTGTGCCGTGTTCAAAGGCTGTAGTGGTGAGGGGCCTTAAAAAGACATGTCTGCCAGAGGGAAGGAACAAGTAGCAGTTGGCAGGACTGTTGGGAGTCAGCGACCATTGGCAGCTGCACCATGTGGAAGAGCTGCTGCTCTGTGTAGCCTTCACTTCCAATTGTAATTTATTTGCAGGTTGTTAAGGGAATTTGTATCAACAATCTGGGACATTTGCTACTAAACACATGTCCATTGTGTTGGTCTTTATTTAAAAAAAGATGATTTAAGCAAATTGTGAAAGCTTTACATTTGCAGTTTTAAGATCCTACACACATGATATCATGTGTTTTATGTTCTTGGCAGCAGCCACGCCAGGTCTTTAGGACACACTACAAAAATCTGCCAGTAGGGTTAGACTATTTCCCCTGTTTTCCAATATTTGTACTTCCTTGAATCAAGTTATCCTTTATTCCAGGGACGTGCACATGCTCAAAGTCAGTAAAGGGCAGACCAGTATGTGGCCAGTATTCAGGCCTTAATAACACAATATGTGGATTGATTAATGTAAAATTAATAAACAAAGTACTTATAGAAAGCTAACTACTTAGCTGTGCATCCTGTGTAGCTGTGAGTGACATGCATCTGCTATCTCTTTTGTGTCAACAAATTATTGTCAACATGAGTTTATTCATAATACTGAGCTTTGGAAAACATGCAATTCAGCTGCGGTTCAATGCAACGCTGGTTTATTATTAGGCTATTTATTGGAGGGCAAGTACAAACTAGAAATACATGCAACACATCTAAAAATGTGACAAAACCAAGAAATGACTACTGTAACTGTTAATAGGAACAACAATGTTTACAACAGCGAAGTCACAGTAAACTCAATATCTGGAAGAAGTTAAAGATTTGTGGCAAGATAAACAGCCGACACAGACAGCTGTCAGATTATTCTTAACTCTGGTTAACAAGCAGTTAGCCTAACAAGCACAAATGGACGCTCCTCTTAAATATTATAATACAATATTATAAATTATAAATATTATAAATATAAATATAATATATTTATAATATTTATATTTAAGCACATTGAATAAGTGGAAGGCGACTTGTTAGCCCCCACAAGGAAGTTATGTTAATGGTTTATAACTCACAAAGGTTCAAGTCGCTCCATTGTCACGTCTCATCTATGTACATGGTGGAGTTCTTGATGAGGCAGCGGCTTCTCTCTCTTTGTCTTCAAAATAAGAGCTTTACATTGCACCCCATTGGATTTTAGAACTGGGTTTCTTAGCGGGGGGGGGGCTTTTAATTTGAAAGTAGCGACCGTTCGTAGAGAGAGACATAGCGGAGCTGCAGCGGACAGAGAGGCGGCTTTAGGCTCAACACACACACACGACACCATACGTACGAAATGCGTAGATAACCGTGCCGTTTTTTGACATCCCTTTGCACAACAGGAATTTATTTATTAATTTAAGAAAAACATACAACAAGAGCACTTTTTAATACGCAAAAAAGGCAGGGGCTCAAGCACCCCTTGGGCCTTATGTGTGCACATGCCTGCTTTATTCAGACTAGTACAGTGATCTGCCTTCTACTGTCTTATTTCAGCATACTTAACATCCAAATTAGGGGATATTGCTTAAGGACTAAGTGCATTTTGAGGATTTATAAGAAAAAGGAGATATCAATAACACATTTTTATTGTTGATGAATTCAATATAGACGCCATCCAGCTCTCAATACTTTTTTTACTTTCCTACCCTCTCGGTACCATTAGCCCATTGTTTCCCATTGAGGATGTACAGTACACTAAACACCACATCTGATGCACATTTTAAAAGGCTCCATTATTTCCTAAAACAGCTGGCTTCTGTAGTGGTGGAAAGTAAGTACATTTACTCAAGAATTGTACACACATGTATATATATATATATATATATATATATATATATATATATATATATATATATCTTTTTTTAACATGACCGTAAGAAAGTGTTTTTGTGTGTATGTGGGGCAAAAGGCAGAACTTCAAAATGACCTATGAGTATATGCAAACAGCTTGGTCTCTGTGGCAAACCTCCCATAGTGCCGGTGGAGAGAAGTTTGTAGAATTGCTGCCTCAAACGACTCCTCCAACAAACTGAGGCACAGACAATCTGTAACAAATTGTAATCTGACTCTTGCTGGAATTTGCAAGAGCTGCCTATGAAAATATCAGCAATAGCAGGGGATCTCAGAGTCTGAGCCATAGTGGCAGTTAAACTGGAAAAGTTGTCATAGCAGTCATTAAATCAGACTTGATAATTAGTGTCGATTGAGTGTACTAGGATGCAGAAAATTATAATTTTGTTGCATCTGATTAATTGTGCTCATTATAAGACAGCAGAAGGCATACAAATATTTATCACTGTTCTCTTTTATTTTTATTTACCTCATTATCTGGTTCAAATTATCCGTCACTCATAATTCAATAAGTGTATAGTGAATGTAACAGCCTCCTTTTGGGACATAACATTGTGTGGGAGGAAACTATAAACACTGTTTTTGACTGCCACATGACAATCATGACAATGTGTTTGATCACTGTATTCATCAAGTCTAAATTCATTCTAGCAGCCCTGAGCAACACAGCGTGCAGAGATATGAATGCATTACTGCATCCCACACAAGTAATCGTCCAAAATGTCTCCCAGATGAGTTGCAACATGAGGCTCTGTGAGTTTCTTACTCTCAGGGAAGAGATTATAAGAAAGGTGTTAACTGACTGGTTTCTGGAGAAATTACAGCACACAAAATTCCCTGGGACTCATTCCGGATTCTGTTTTCAACATGCAATAACAAGACATTATGATAATCTTTGAGCCTTGAAGAGGTCATAGTGATTAAAAGTCACACTATCTT
>CAEMYA010000899.1:53908-74622 GCA_903131615.1 Diplodus sargus | reverse complement strand
CATACCTTTAGAAACAAGCAGATTTATACCTACAGTCGCGCGAGCTGGACCGGGAATTAAACGGCGGTTCGGTCCCGTTCTGTTCTGTGCATCTAAACTGACTGTTGTGGATTAATGAGACTAAACGAGTCCAGACTGAGTCTGTTCGGGTCTGATGAGATCTGGAGACGCGCCGACAACTAAGTGGAATCAGAATCTGTGGATGTTCGTGTGTAGCTACCGTTAGCTGCTAGCTGCTAGCCGCTAGCCCACACGGCCCACCTCCCGAGTCGACGGACCGGACCCACCGGCACGTCCAAATCCGGACTTAGGGTAAATAATGTCCGCCACGCTTTTTCGCGAACATTGCCGTCACGTTTGCTTTGTGTCTGGTGCAGAAGAAACGGTAAAAATGGGCTTTTGTCATGAAAGTGTCCAAGCAGCAAGTTTGGTTGTAGAGGAACAGGAAGTTGTGTGAGGGACGTCGGCGGTGATACAGACAGCTACAGAGACAGAGACAGCGAGGTATGAGAGTTGAGAGATTTGTGACATATAGCGTGTTTGGAGTGTATAGTTAGTGTGAAATGAAGTGTAGTGTGTTTAGTGTGTAGTGTAGTTGTTTTTATTTGTGTTGTGAGTCAACTGCTGAATTGCGGAGCAGGCAGGAATGAGCTGAGGAGCCTGAGCATTGCCTGCATTTTAATGTAAATAGTTACATATAACTTTGTACATTTCAAAAACGTATGCACAAATTCAGCAAACAACATTTTATACTTGCATTATAACTAATGCAATTGGTTCATTAAACATATTTGTGGTTTTCACAGTAAAAAATCTAACTTTTTCCTACTCTGATTTTGTTATTTTGTGATTTTAGGTCCATAGCGCTAATATAATATGTCAAAATGAAAAAATAAATGTACAGTCAAACATGTGAGGGTGTGCTGAAAATAATGACACCAAACAAGGCAAGGTAAAGAGTTTTCAAGGTGAAATATAATGGTATAATCAAAAGTAATCAAAAACAGACAATTATATCCTGACGTCCCACCTTCAAACACAACCTCATTTGGCCATCCATGAAAAAACTACTTAACCTCCCACTTTTCTATAGGAAGAGGCTACATGCTTCCTACGGGCAATGCACTAGTGTTAATAATAGTAAAATAAACATATTTAATGTTAGATCATGAAATATTGTTAATTATGTTTTATACTATGCTAAAAGAAAGAACAATATAAAACTGAGGTTAATAAAGATGTAATTATGCACTTAACAGTTTATTTGTTATAGATTACAAGACATACATCAATAGCTCCAGGTTGGAACAATGACAAACGTGTCAATGCTATAACAAACACTGTATGTAGTCTTATATCTCTTATAAGGAATTATAAGGGCCTTATTATCTATTAATTAACACTTATCATAAGGACATTAGGTAATTATTCCCTAACCTAGAGGCTGCGACGTGTGTATTATCACTCTCCTGTTTCCCCAGGTGGTCCCCTCTGTAAATCCAAACTCGCTGACAGTTTATAATCATATGGATGTGTTATAATGTGTAGTGATTGAGATCCTGACCCACCAAACATCCTGGAAAGTGACTTAAGTTTGTTAAATTCTTAAGTTTTTCGCGCTAAACTACATAATTATACATAATCCCCATCAGTAAACAGGACGCTGTCTGACTCTGTCAATCGCAGGGACAGAGGCTGTTTTCTGGGGGAAAGTTCCCTGAAGTTTCGGTCGGGAGGGCTGACGGTCGCGGTGATTTATTTTCGTCACAAACACTCGGTGAGTTAAAGTTGTTGTTTGTTCGCTCCGCGCCTCCGGATTATCCGTTCACACTGGGACGGCCCTGTTGTTGTTATGCTAGCTAATGCTGCCGCTTAGCATGTAGCTACAGGCTGCGTATGTCATTGCAACGTTGCTCCGGAAATGCCCCCGGAAGTAATTGAAACTTTACATTCTTACTGTCCGTTCAAGGCCAGAAAATAAACAGTGACATAATCGATTATGGCACGTTGCCGCATCGATGCTCAATCGTGCATGCCCCGCATTGCAATGCATCGCCGAATCAATTATTGTTGACACCACTAGTAACTTGTATAAAAAGTATGTATCTGCATGTGTAGTAGTATTTTTAGAGAAAGACATACTCAGTTTTTGAGCCTTCCTATTATTTTTTTTCATAAAATGTGTCCACTTGAAGTAGTTGGCAAAGAAGTGTGTAAATCACAGGGTCAACAGTTTCAGAAATCCAATTTTCATCCAAATTGAAGAAAAAAATTTATCATAGCAAGTAAATGTAACAAGTAAATATCCATTTATGAAGATCAAGTCAAAACAAGTTAGTACATGGACATTTAAAATTAAATGGTCAATGGTTTCAGCCTCTTATGAGCAAAAACTCCAAGAATCCAGTTCAAATTACAATATTGTGTGTAGAAAAACGGGGTAAACCCATGTCCCAATATCCCTAACTAATGTTAAGTAGTATAAACATCAGGTATGGCATATCATCACAATACATGCTAATAACTTAATCTAATTTTTTAAGATGAATATGTTGACAACAGAAAAATTACTCTGTGTTAATCTACATCTTGTGAAATTGCCAGGGAGGCCAAAGAACAGCATGAATACAGCAACTGTCAGCATTTGGACAATTTCCAGGAACATGCAGCTTTTCAGACCCGGAGTTCAAAGCAGAACTGTCAATAGTTATTCATCTTAACAAGCTCTTAACTCATGGCACATGAGTGGTAAAGCCACTGTAAAGCCGTCTTTACTCCGAACAGGTTATTATTATTTTAATCAGTATTGAAACAACCAAGTAAACAAACACTTCATCTGTTTAGTTGTAAAAAGTAGCAGTGGTGGTGCTGCTCAGAATTCAGATCTGTGAAATGGTAATCTCTTTTCATGGTCCAGGCCTCCTTGCTTTTGTCCTCAGAGGGACTCCCACCGAGATCCGTGACTTGATTTGAATAAGAGGCACAGAGTTGGCACCTCGCTGCAAAGGGAGCCCTCTGAAGATAGAGTTAGAACAGATAGAGAGGAAAAGACCTTCACTGAGTCATGGCAAGGTTTTTACTTCAAAAACTGCCGCTCTCCGGGGAAACATCGTCACTTTATTCAACTTTGCACAACAGCTGCTTCAACTGGCAAGCTGAGGTAATATTTGAAAGGTTTGATCCTCAGAAATCATGAAATCAGAAACCGAACAGATTGGTTTAAGGCAATCACAAACTACACTCAGACTGTAATTGCTTTATACCAAAGAAGAGAGAGACTAAACATGTACAGATGTAGTTTTCTCTGAACAGAGTACCCACTTACAGCTGTTTGAGAAACAGTTTGTACATAGTGTTGAGAAAAATAAGTCAAAATTTCTTCATCAGGAGACAATTTGAATATTCAAACAGATGCAACATCTTAAGTAGGTTTTTTGATTTATCAATTGCTAAATTGTCCATAATTGTCAGATTTATTCAACATTCAAAGCAAGATTAATCTTGATTTACTTTTTTTTTTTTTACTTTTTTCCATAAACAAACAAACCAACAAAAGAATAGTGCATTATGAAAACAGCCAATTCTAATAACATGTTCGAAAAGGACTGGGAGGAAGTGAATCTTGCTCATTGACATATGCAAATTTTAATGTTATAGCAGCACAATCAATGATGATTCTCAGAAATGAGTCAGTGAAGAGCCTCAGTAATATCTATAACTTGGCCATGAGGTTAAACACACAACGAGAAAAGCAAAGCACCAAGAACAGAGCCCTGGGGAGCGCCATACTTCCCATCAGTGAATATTGGAGTAATATCATAATAAGAGATGCATAGTGTTCTTACTAATAGGTAAGACTTTAGCCAAGCGAGAGCCCAGTCAGGGATGCCAAATTGACTTTCAAGTGGGTCTGACAGTATGAAATGATCTATGGTATCCAGTAGCAGTGAGAGATCCAGTCTGAGAAGTACTGAGGTAGAGTTTGAGTCCATAGTAAGTAGAATGTAATTTACCATTACCACACAACTCTTTCCAAGACTTTGAAATTTATGATGGTAGCATCATACATTAAGAAAGCATTAATTGGATGAAAAATGTGCATACACCCCAAAGTGCAGGATCAGTTAATAGCTATTTTTATCACATTTCATGAAACTACAAAATAAATAATGCTACCAAAGTACCAAAATACTACAAATAATGCCTACACAATGACTTTTTTACAAGCCAGTTGTAAACGTGTGAAGACAACAGCAAAAACCAGAATGGCACTCAATAGAGTGCATACCTTCGCCAACGCCCGGCAGTCCCCTTTTATTCGATCAAGCCTAATCCAATATGAAAATGGATAGCTTTGTATCCCTCTAAATTATAAAAAACAAGTCATAACTGCTTAACCAAAATTTACTCTCCACAGATATAGGATACACAATGTCCTCACTCATAGAATCCAGCCACCTTAAAACACTTTATTCATCAAGATCCATGCATTATTCCCTGAGAAATTGAAAAAACCCTGACAAATCTTGCAATGTCAAAGAAAAGTGAGAAAAATTAAATCCTGGATCTGTTCCTTTATCCAGATCGGCATCAGAGTCTACTTCCATGGGTTTATTCTGGGCTGAAACCCATCCTCAATACAAATTGTGTTAGTTTTTGTTAATTCAGCTGACAAACAAACCAACTTCGTAACTAACATTGTTCAATCTTTGGATTGACTCCGAGGGAAGTTTTAGAGAAACAAACAGCACCTCAGCCAGATGACTTCTTAAACCCTGAATAAAATGTTTGAATTGATAGCTGTTACTAACTTAAAATGGCACAGTCAGTCTGTTCTATCTGTTGAATATCTGTGTGTCCAGGGCACACTCCAGCAGGAAGAGGACCGTTACAGTCTCTCCAAGCCTGCTGTCAGCCGTCCTTATTGATGCCCATGCCACCACCGGCTCACTGACTGATTGCTGGATGAACGTCCCCCTGATTGATGTGACAGACAATTGGCCTGATGTCCCAACCTCCTGCCCTCCCCCACCCCCTACCCCTTTCACACAGCAGAACTCAGCTCATACGCTGAGTGTGAGTGGCGTAGTGTGTTTTTCCTGCAACAACCCCAGAGACTGACTTCAAAACTTTTAGGGTTGGGTTTTATCCAACGGCACAGCTGGCATCAGCGGTTGATTGATACAATTGGTCTTGTGATGAAGGGATGTGTTGCCCCAGAAGACATTTTGTTGATGAATTCAAGCAGCAACATAGTCCTTAGAGAGTAAAATCCATGAGCAGTCTTCTTCTTCTTCTTCTTCTTCTTCTTCTTCTTCTTCTATCAGACATGCACATTTTTTGAGGCCAGATACTGCTGAGGGCATTCAGATTGTCCTCTGTGTCAGTGGGCTGAAGAATGTGCATTACTTCTTATTCAGGGGCCACTGTAGAATTCCCTGCTGGAGCTGTTGCTTGCTTGTCAAAACCATTGTGTTCACATTCATGTTGCTGTGTCAAGTTCTTTCATTGAAGGCGTCAGGGCCTTCAGCGTTCCAAAATTAATGTTGTGTTATCTGGTGGAACCGGGCCATGGATGTGACACATTTCACAGCCTCTTCTGTCAGGTAGACAGGCAGGAAGGTGGGCTGTACAGAGGAAGACATCAGAGGTGATTTCAAGTCCTGGTCCAAGCCTGCATCTTGGAATTCTCTGAAAGAATTTTAAGCTTGAGAAGAAACTTTAAATGCTTTAAATAACTTATGTTGTTTGACAGGATGTCTGACAATGTAGTATTGTACCAGTTTGTAAAAATGGTCACAAGTTTAATGAACAGGTTTTATGCTTGTTATGCTGACATTTACTTAAAATATTTTGTGTGCTCTCAGCATGAATGTTATTCGTACCTCCACCATTGCACTTTTGTTATGGTTATGTAAAGATATCACGTTTGTGAAACAGTCTCAAAATTGAGAGACTTAGTTATATGTGCTATATGTTCACACGAGTCTTTGTGAAATATTGACAAGAATATTTGTGTAAATGGATACCATTTTAAACTGGTGTTGAGTTTCACAGAAAAGTGGACAACTTGTGCCGATAGACACAATTTATATTGATTAAATGTTGTCAGTTTTGATGAACAGCTTGTTACACAGCAAAAATGTTTGTATCTGTTCTGAAACTTTATGCATGACGGGATGCTCTCATACCCTGCTCCTGGCTACGTCACACTGTCTCACCAAACTCTCACCAAGAACTATGTGTTTGTTGTCTTGAAATAATGAATCCAAAATGGGTACATCTACACTTATTATATTTCATTTTAAAGGTCCCATATTATGAAAAACACATTTTCTCTGGACTCAACACTGCTCTATACTCTAAACTGGTCCTCCCTGAGCCTGCCAACTCCCAGAATGAAGAAAGCAAATGAGTCCTGTATCATCTCTGCAACGCCGCTCCTACAGGCTGTTCAGATTCAGCTCCTTTCATTACGTAGTGAAAGGAGAGATTTTCATACGCCGTCTTCCTCTGTGCGATGATAGGAGTCGCTCAGAGTTAGACACGCAAATTGCTCTGTTGTTGGTTGTATAAATCAACGTGCCTATGTTCTGTCTCAGTTACAAAAGAACAGAAGAGACAGTGGTTGCATTTCATTTTTAACGACAATGTGCCGGCTACGCGTCCTGCTAGTTTGTATGTGTGTGCTAACCACTTCACATCAGACTGCCTCAGTAACAAGGATCAGTACAAAGCTGGCTTTGCCTCAACACTGACCCTCATAAAAAAATCAGTCCTAACCATACCGGACCCAGCAACTGCACCCGAGCCACAGGTAAGTGTCGCCACGTTTGATAGTATTTACAGTTGCCTACGAGTATGGTAAAGTCAGCTTGAAATTGGCTTACTAGTTAGATCCGCTTCGGTCCGCTATGCAATGGCGTTTGAAGCGAGTTTAATGTTAATAATATTACGATGGAGCTTGGTTGTCACAGTAAAAAGTCTGGAAACATGTGCAGACTGGAGACAGAGACGATGCGAACAGTGTCCTAGAGTTTGGAGACTGTATTGGAGACAAACGCAGCTTTCGCTAGCTGTTAGCCATTAGCTACATGGTAGTAACTGTAACAACACATAGAGCAAACTTATTCAGAATATAAACATTATTCAGACACACTAACCATTCTGAAATGTCCTGCTGCAGCCGCAGAGTCTGTACTTCTTCAGGAGCCTCATTTAAAGGTGCAGGCACAGAAACAGCCTGCGCAATGTATTTAAAATTCAGTGTTGTTGGACCTCTGACAGCTGTGTGAAATTGATGAAAAACAGTATAATATGGGACCTTTAAAATACATAACTTGTTGACTAGCATTACACTACTCCAGAGTTTTAGGGTCCCTAAGGCCTCACTGTAGGCTGTGAAAAGTGTCATGCTGACAAATGTGAAAATGCAGTTACACTTGTCACTGGCTTAGCAGCCTTCTCTCCTGTTTGTTGTATTTAGTCTGGGCAGTTGGAAATGGGAACTTTTGGAAACAATGATGCAGACTTGCATATTAACTTCCTGACAAGTCACGACATACCCTCTGCAGATACACCCCTATCCCATGACCCATTTCAGGGTTTTGTGTCGTTCTGCTCCCTGCTCCGTCGTCCGTCACTCCCCACTGGCTCCATTTTGAGTGCAGCACGGTAACACTGCCAGATAGGTGGAGTTGTGTGACTGAGAAGTTCCAGCGGTAATTACAGAATCACGTGTGACTGCAGTTATATGAATGTGTTATAAACACAACAACAAGTGTTCCCAACCGAAGGATTAGAAGAAGTGCTTGTTTTTGTCTATTTTTTCTGATTTTTCTGCTGGCATCAACTCGGAGTGTCTTATTATGAAAATTAACCAGATGCACTGTTGTTGTTGTGGTGTCTGTCTTCCTATTTGCTCTGTGCTGACATTTGGCTGAATTGATGTGCCATGCTCTTGCTCTTTTTTTCAAGATGGGAATATTGCGATGTTATTCCGCCTCGGAATGAAAAGTTGCATGAAAGCTACAGAGGTGGAACATAATGACAGTTTCGCTATACCTCTGATCATCTATCTCTGTGTGAGGGTACTTTGACAGGATAGGGTTGTGATGTTTTAGTGTGGTTCACAATGCTCAAAATTTAAAGCTTATATGGCAAAGTTTCAGGAGCAGGACCACACCTCAACAGTGCCAACTTCCAATATTCCTATAAAGAACCACCTGACCCTCTTCTCTTCTTCACTCTCATATTCAGCGCCCCTCCCCCCCGCCCAATTACTCTCTTCCTGTTTCTCAAGTTTTGTTTTCTCTTTCTTTCATAATAAATCGTTTAAAAGCATTTTGTTGAAGGTGTGGTCCTTGCTAGTGAAAAAAAGACGTTAAAGGTTAAGAAATGACTGACACTTCAACCAACTAAAGCAATGTTACCAAGGACCAAACAACAGTAGGTAAGTATGTGATAGCAGGCAGTGTCTTTGGCAGCTTATATGAAGAAAATCCAAATTTATATGTAAAAAATATGCTGTCAAGCATTTTTGTCCCGCCAACTCTTCATCACACTTCCACCCGAAAACAGTGTCTGACCCAGGCAGTGGGAACCAGGCAGCGAGATCCAGGCAGCAAGATCTAGGCAGCTCCAGCTGTTGACTGTGATTATGTGACGCGATTTCAAGCAAAAAAGTTGTATAGGATTTAAAATCACCAAATTTAACTTGGAAACATAACCATGACTCAGTCATCCTTTCCTAGCGAGCATCCCTCTCCCTCTCCCTGAGCCAAACAGAGTCCACCTTTCACTGATGGCAAATATGTAATGCAATTGAGCAAAGAAAATGTATTGCTTTCCACAATGAATGGTGGGTCAGGATATCAATCACAATACAATATAAGAGTGGTTTTATGCCGCCGCTGCTTAGTTCAGTGTGAACAAACAAAGGCAATGTGGAGGCAAGCCTTCATTGCTATTGTGGAATCCCTGTCTGAGAAGAGCTTCTGTCTGCCTGCAGGGATTTGCTCCTGTTCAGCCTGAAATGGTCAATGCATGTCAGATGACCCTCCCTCACTGCCGTCCTCCACTCATCAGGGTTGGAAGTGGGTTGAAGGCTGTCCAGCTTTAACAATTAAATTCAATGATACCAACATTCACGATCAAGATAATTTAAACAATGTGTCAAAGAAAGAGAGAGTAGAAGAGAAAATACATTGCATGTGTGCATGCATATGCGATCAAGAGTGAAGGAGCGTTTATGTTGACAGCCAGAGAAGTGAACGTGGAACTTTTATCTATTATTGCAAGTAACTCAGTATAATTATCTAGTCTATCAGTGGAATGTACGACCTACAATGCCAACACAAGAAGCAGGGTGACAGCTCTCTGTCATGTCAAAGAAGCATCAGTGAGGTCCAACGCTGATGTTGGGTAATAAGGTCTGTATCACAGTCCCCGCTCCAGTTCATCCCAAAGTGTTCTGTGAGTCTGAGGTCAGGGCTCTCTGCTTGCCCATCAAGGTTGCCCACACTGAACTGGGAAAACCATTTATTCATAAGGCAGTTTTTGTTCACAACCCGAGTCAACCCACTGCTCTGCTGGCAACCTGAACTCAGGTGCTGCTGCTAGTGCCACTGCTGATTTTTTTATTTATTTAATGTTTTTACTCATTTGCTGTTAGGGCAGCTACTACTATGCAATACACACTTTGAGTCCATGACAAATGTCCCCTAGGGGACAATAAAGTATAGTCTATTCTATTCTATTTTACATGGACACTGTCATCTGACAAGAGGAACAATCACACACTGTTAACACAACGTTGCAAAAGCACTATTTTCTTAAATATCACAATACAATTTGCCATTAAGTTGTGACCTCACTGGAGCCAGACCAAACCATAAAAAAGTAGTGTGCACATTATTTTGTAATGTGTATGTGAACATGTCATTATCACATCAACCACACTTAGTGTGTGATAGTTTATTGGGATAATATTATAAAACACCATAATCAAGGTCCTTGAGTGGATCGCACCTGCTTGCTGTGTACCATGCTGTCGGCCTGAATAACAGTAAATGCAAAACAACTAAATGCAACAACTGAGAACTCTAAAACCCTGAAAGAATGAGACACTTGCTATACATTGTCACCAGCTGGTTGCAGCGTAATCAGATGAAGGCCTGGCCAGATGGAAGCCTGGGATTGGGTCCATCCACAGCTAACACCTCTTGCCTGTAGACTGACACTGGAAAGTCTGTGTGATGAAAGCCTAAAACATGACTGTTGGCTTTGACAGAGGACAGGGAAACTCATCCTCAAGCGTCAGTGTGACTGAAGCTCCTCCAATGTTTCTGTGTCTCAGCTGTTTGATTGTTGCCTGACTTTAGCAACCATCTGCGGTGGGAAAGTTTTATATCTCTCTTCCATTTAAGTAGCATTCATTCAAAAACCATTAGCTATGGCTTAAAGGAGCAATTTGTAAAACATGGCCAGAACTAATATTGTCAATAAAGTGGAGGGAAACAACAGTGTTGACTGCTATGTACTGGTTTTCAGTTTTCAGAGATATTTACTGAAGTTAGCATGCTAACTAGCTAGCCCCAGGCTGTCCTGTCTCCTAAAAGTATTTTGTAACACAAAGGTGATAATTTGTTATCCCCGTGGTTTCATTTGAAGATGCATGTAAACTGTGAGTCTGATTGCCTACAGGACAGGAGGTTAGCATGCTAACTTCACAAGCTTTCTTGGCTTTCAGTGTAATAAATTGACAAAAATAAACTCACACAATGGAAAGAAAGGAGATAGAATTAAATATATTTTCCTTAGTAAACAAAGAAATACAACCATCAGTTTTGGCCTCTTCTTTGTCACGCCATGCCTCTCCTGTCCCCGCCTGCTGTGTCCTCTCATCCCATGAGTCACAGTCCTGGTCAAAGCCGCAGTAAATCACCTCCGTTCTGAATTCCTTGTCACCCAACTGACCTTGTTGTTCTCAGAAGATGTGTTTTGTGTGCAGCCGTTTTTTATTTGTTTGTTTAGTTTTTCTATGCTAGAGTACAATCTAATAATATATTTGACACTGTGTCTCAGATTAAACAATTTGATACTGCACCTCCAAAAAGTTGGTGGGCTTGCAAGAAACACATTTTGAAAAAAATCTGTCCAGCAGAGGCTGAGCTGCCCTGACTTTGGTCCTAGATTGACAACATTGGGGTTATTTTTTAAGTGTCAGAAAGACATTCTAACTCAGCTGGCTAACAGTGATGACTAAGATTCAAGATTCTGTTTGTAATTCTCTAGGCTAGAAGTAAAGAAAATAAATAAAACAAAAATTGTGTACATTTAGGATGAGTTCAGGGAGTCACACAGTTTTAGAAAAGAAGCTGTTCTGTTGTCTGGTGGTATGGCAGTGGATACTTCTGTATCTTTTGCCAGATGGCAGAAGGCTGAACTGAAACTAAACTGAACTTCAGGTGTAAAATCGGTGGAATACCTTTAAGTTTGCTTTGTGAATGGATCATAAATGGACTTAAACAATGTGCACATGTTTCTGCCACGACTGGTAGACTGCCATGGAATAAAGTAATGCCATTGTATCCGGTTACTATTGGAATGCTAGGGCCACTTGTGTCATAAACCTAAAGAGAAACCTGAAGGTTAGAAAAGTGGGTTGTGGTAGATTGAGATCAATCAAAAACGCATAGAACACAATTTTATCTGAACAAGTAAGAATTGGTATTGATGTGGGACAATAACAGTTGTCGAAAATTCCTAGTCACAGAGGAAGATAGCCGCCCACAGAATCTATGAAAGATGATTCTACGTCCCAGAGGAAATTTGTCTTGGTGTCTTCTTTTATCTTCTGCCTTAGAAAAACAATGAGAAAGGAAAATACATCAAATAGAGAAATGAGGGCAGATGTAGGCCATGAGTGGAGGAGATGCTTAATCAAACAGCTGATGTCTGTAGCGCGGGTGCAGATAGCGCTGATCATAATTGCCATCATTGTCTTTTTTTTCAGGGCACAAAAAAGGAAACAGCCTTTTTTTTTTTTTACTTGCTCTTTCTCCGCTAGTTGTCTGGAATCATAACACAACAAAGTGTGTAAAGATCAGGTGCGTGAATATGAGACTACAGAAATATTTTCCCCTTTCCCTTAATTCCCATTTAAGCAGATTCAAGCTGCAGGAGTTGTTGCAGGGAGCCAACCTCGTCCCATTTCTCAAAGTCAATTTAGTCATCCTGACATGCGTTGTGCCAGCGAGGAGAACCCAACAATAGACATCACCAGGAAAACTCCACAGCGGCGGCTTCCAGAGCTTTCCCGCCAGTTTTGTCAGCAAACAGCCAATGAATATGCTGTTAAACAAACAGCCGTCTAAACAGGACCACCGTGCCTAACGTCATTACGCCTGTGTCCTCGGCTCGTCGACAGGAAGAAAGCACCAGCCTCGTCTCAGGAACCCTTATGGGGATTTAACCATACCAGAATCCTGATCTGACTTGGAACACATCCCAGAAAGCAGCTGAGTTAATAGCCTTTCTCTCTATTGAATAATGCTTTGAATCTGTAATGTGGCGCATACACAGGAGTGGAGTTTAGTGTTCCTCTGAGAGAACTTAATTTCCTTCACTACACAACAGTGAAAAAGTAAGCTTTTTTTAGATTAAGAGAAGCCCTGTTGGAAGACACCATCCCATTTCTGGATAGTAATATACCCCCAAACATCATCATGACCGCTCTGCTCAGCATTATAATCCAAAAAACCTAGGTGCTTTAGCTTGTCTGTCCTGGCTGACTACCCAGTTCTTCTACAGATAAAAAAAAAAAAGTTCAGTTGTTGCAAAGAAGGTGCAAAAATGCCTGAAGAAATCTCCCCACAGGGAAATTGTGCAATCAATAAAATATTATCTTGTTTCTCACAGGAGAGTGAAGGAATGAATACATTAATGGGAAAACGGACTAAAAGATTTTCTTTAAGTTAAATCTTATCAGGTTAAAGTATTGAAAGTAAAAGAGAAAAGACTTGTATACTTATATACAAACATGTCTGATGACAGAGTTCATTACATGCAGGTACATCAACATACTACTGATATAGAGATACAAAGTAGATGATCATCAGTCTGTTGATATATGTGGTGTGAAAAGTCAGAGCCAGCTGCCAGTTAACATTTACGCAAACCATTATGTTCACAATTATACCTGTCATATGAGCCATATTGATATTTGTACAATATGTTTCATATCATTTTCACATTATATATATTTATGACCTCACTTTCATATTAGGGGATGGTGGTGAGGTACAAGTGAGAGGGCTGACAACATTTTGTAAACCTAACTAGACTATAAACAGTGTTATGGCATTAAAGTAAAATTAGAACTTATAGAAACATAAAGTTGCAACATAAAACAGTGTAAAGTATTAAGATATCCATGTTTTGCTGAAACGTACGTTGCTAACATTTATACAAGAGATTGGATTGGAAAAATCTACCACATGGATTGAATAGCATTGTCAGTATTTCTCGATGTAAAAGGTGTTTTTGCTTTTCTCCAGAATAACTTTGGCAGAACTTATTTCAAAAATTGACTCCACCGATGGTAATACTCCCCTATTAAAGATGGTTCATCCAATAATCTGCCAAGTACTTTTTTTTTCCTTTTCCAGTTTCTCAGGTTAAATTCCCAGATGGTTCTGTGTAACAGACAATCTGGTACATCAGTTTTGCCTCAAAGTAATTTTGTTCATCCATACAACCTCCTTCTGTGGACTTTGATTTTTAGCAATGTCACGATGCTTGTTTGCATTGAATTTGAGTTCCAGTCAGTAAAAATTGAACAATGAACATGGAAATGGAAACTTTTGGTGAGATTTTTTAGTTTAACGGATAGTCTGGTGTGAATTTAATCCATGGTCTAACACACCGTGACACCGAGTAAGACCCCCTCTCGAGAGATTAAGTTTGCAGACTGCTAGCTTACGTAGTTTTAGGAACCTCAGAAATGACCGCACAATAACAATACATTACAGTATATGCCTTCACCAACAAACCGCCATCAAAAAGTCACAAATAATGGTCAGAACAGCACCAAACTTCATCAACAGTACAAATAAGGTCTCAGCACATAGTTCGAGGCATCAAACCTCCGCTGAATACCCCTTTAACTGATTTTTCCCAGGTCAAATGACCTGGAAATGAAACTCAATGTTTTCATTTTAGTGCCATTTTGTGGCCCAGTCTAAATCAGAGGCTTAGACACTAAAAGCATCAGTGGTACTGAGGATTCAAATACAGTGCAGTTTGTGTCTCGGGATACTTGTTGAGGATTTCATATTTCATACAGGGCCCAAAAAAGGCAGAGACTGGCCCTGCTTCCAACTAACTTTTTTTTTTTCTCAGGAAGACTTTGGGGGTTTAATACAGAAAGTATATGTTAATGTTAAACAAGTTAATTAAAAGTTATTATGTACTGGGACTAGTTTGAAAATAGTAGACAGAGTGTATACAAACAGGCCTAATTTAAGTGCACATGTCCCAGACTGTAAACTATTTTTCTAAAGTGTAAATACCTTTAAACCTTAAGTCCTCGTCTACTTGTTTTGCTCCCACTCAGGCTCAGACAGTATTTGTTCTGCAGCGCCTCTGCCTGAGCCTGTCCACATGCCACACATGATTGTCGGGGCCACCTGTTGAAATAGTGGGTGGCTAACTCTGGTAGTGACTTCGGAATTGCTCTCCATTTCACTCCATCTGACAGACCACCAGCTACACCAGCCATCACTAGAAGTATTCCACCCTCTGTCCCACTCCCCCTTCACTCCTGCATGCCCTCAGCCGGCACCCTGTTATGGCAGCCCCCCTTGATTGATGGAGTATCCCTACTCAGGGTTAATTTACACTCCTGAATAATGCATGGAATGATGCCACCACTCCACTCTGCAGCTCACCATGGGGTGAGGCTTCTGCGTCGGAGGAATCAAGATGTTTTCCTTCTCCTCACCACTCGCCCTCTCACAAATAACACCAGAGGATAGGGAGCTTTTTTAGGAGATGACAGTTGGAGTGGCCAAAATGTTCTTTTGGCTATTTATTATTTACTTGGTGAGAATGCTCAACTTGATGAATTCTTAACACTCAGGATATTTTATCCAGAAGCTCCTTTTACTCCCCTTTTGTTTGCCTTTCATTCATTGTTTTGACATTGAATTTTCACTTAAAATTGACATGGTCATCGATAATATTAAACAATATTAAATGAGCATTGGTAAATACATGGCTTCTGAATGTATCATATTGTTTGGGAAGGCGGTGGCCCATGTTATCATTGAATGAGAATTGCTAACAATTATTAGAATCAAAATCCAAGGTAAGAGTTAGTATCTCAGTTGTAATGTACTTGCTTTCTAAGTTTATTTTAAGTTTTGTATTCATTATAGACAAAAGGTCATCTAGATCATGTTTATGACAAACAAATGGGCAAACAAAACCATTTACACCATGTGTTTATTCAGTATTAATGGCTCACAGCAGTTTGGAAACATTAACAAGACGAGAACTACAAGATGAAAAAAGAAGATAAAACCAAAAAATGACCCTTTTTAAATTATTTGATCCCCTTTTTGATTTGCCCTTCCTTTCCCTTCCCCTTTGGTTTCCTCTTCCGGAAACATGATTAATTGTTGCCGCAATGCTGAATCTTATTCCCTGACCTGCAGAACACAGATTTATGCCATATCCTAACCTGTAGGCTATCCACTTTTCTCTGCTGGTTGAACTGTAGAACTTTTTTAGAGCAGAAATCTTAGACTGACACCCGTCCTGGTTTCTGACTCTGCCACAGGGTGCCAGGAGCCAAACCTGGCCTGACTTCCCTATTTTCAGATCCTGCAAATATTGTGTTAGATTAAAAAAGGTTTGCTAACAATGACATTACATTATCAAGATCTTTAGCTGGATGGGTGTAATTTCAAAGTTGCTTGCAGGCTCCTCTTTTTCATTCAAAAGAGAATGAGATCTTCACCTGGATGTTAGCTTTCATTAATTAGTTACATTTTTCAACTGGGCAAAATATCTTTTAATGGCTTGAGAAACAAAACAATAACACAATTAGGTGAAAAGAATGTCCTTCAGGAGACAGAATATTGTTAAATTCTGAGGAGTTTTTGAGAAGTCTGAGAATACCTAAAGAACAGCAGTAAGAGGGCTAGCATGCTATTCAGTTATAATGCTCCAGTCTTTTGACCTCCTGTCACACTCACAGACTTCAGGGAACTTTCCCTTGAAAACAGCTTCCATCCCGCGAGTGACGGAGTCAGACAGCGTCCTGTTTACTGATGGTGATTATGTATAATTATGTAATTTAGAGCGAAAAACTTAACTCCATCACTTTCCAGGATGTTTGGTGGGTCAGGATCTCAATCACTACACATTATGACAGCATCCATATGATTATAAACTGTCCGCGGGTTTGGATTAATGGGGGAACACCTGGGGAAGCACCGACGTCATCAACATGATGTACCGTCACGCCTCTTTAGGAGCAGCAGCACCGGCTTTCTGTGTGAATTACACACATGAAGGCGGAGATGCTTCACTCTGTGTGAATCACCATCGGCGGAGAATTGGCGAACCACTGCTCCGGAGATAATGCGGAGAGGCTGTGTAAAAAGGGCTAGTGACTGTACTCTAAATCTATTATCTCGTGACCTTGATAAGAAATACAGTGTGAAAACAGCCTCATCACCCCTGGAGTATTGCAACTCTGACCACCACTCCCTCGCACCTTCTGCCTGTCTGTGATCTCTCGTGCTCAGGGGGAGGGGTCAGTGTGTGAAGACAGCTCCTAACACAAAGGACACACTGATGATTGATAGTGGTTTAGCTGGCCAGAAACACAGGAACACCCCTGAAAGCCAACATGTGCCACTCTTTTAACTGTGTGTGAGCCCCCCTGCTATTTCTGCCCCTCTCTCGTCTGTGTCTCCATTTTTCATAAATGACAATTGTGCTGTTCAGCACTTTCCCGGCCCTGACTTCAGCGAGTGCCTCTGGGGATGGGTGTAACCCAGTGTCCAGACATTGTGAAACATCTCCAAAGTAAAGGAGCTGATGCTGGACAAAAGAATCAACCACACCACACTAAAATACTGGTGCTTGAGGTAGGGATCCTCTGTATACACTCTCTCGAGTAACTGCTGTGTGTGTTGTAATATTAAAACAAATCACTTCCATGTGTTTGAATTGCGCAGTGTTTAGTTTCATACATTTTCATCATCTGCAGTGTCGATTTCTGGTATTGATTTTGACCGCAGTCTTGGTACGGCCCAGCAGGGGTTTATAACGACAAAACACATTCAATTAAAGGAAGGTGTTAAGACTTGTGTCTCAGTAAAAACAGTATTACAGCATTAAGAAGGTTTGAGTGGATACTAATTCAGTTTAGTCAATTCAGTCCAACACAGAAACACATCTTCTATACTCCTAGACAGAGCAAGTATAAAGAGTGTTTGAAAAGTCTTAATTTCACTCGGCATATAAATGATTTAAAAATGTTGACAGGTTTTATTATCTACACCCTTATAAAGACCCTGTGAGGCCTAATTCTGTTATTGTTTTAAAACATTTAACATGCTGTTTATCGATGAAGATTTAACAGTGTTTCCCACAGTATTATTTGCGATTATGGTGCGGGGGGGGGTCTCTGGTTATAATGCTCTCACACAGCCATCATGAACTCCCCTGCATGGGCTTGGAATGAAGATTCATCTACTATTGTACAGAAATACTATTTGTATTATGTGTTTCAAGAGAGGAGTTATCTAAGTGACCATTTTAATCCTCTAGCTAATTATCAAGCTAAATATCCAACATGCTAGTCAACGTCAAGTGCTGCAGTGGAAGACTACGGTAAAATATTTCCTTTCCCTCATGCTGGATTTATTTATGCCAACGGTTTTACATGAAATCAGAATTTTTTGTGAATATATAATAACAAACTAGATGTTTGTGATACTCTTCAACTCACTGTAACAGTCAGTCATAGGTGACACTTTTGTCATTTTGTAACTAATTCATGGCTGCTTCGGAGCGGCACACAGACCCACCATCTGTCACCGTGTGTGTGTGTGTGTGTGTGTGTGTGTGAGTGTGCGAGTGGAGGAGCCTCCGTTCGAAAACTGCTTCATATTATATACTTTTTACACTAATACAGCCCTGAATTAGCAGTACTGAAGTTATTAAAAGTAATGCAAACAATAGAGACTGACTGAAACGTCGATATGCATTCTAAAGGCAGAAATGTTGTAGACTATGGCGGGCTGCCACAGTCTCGTCAATGTATGGGAAACACTGTTTAATGCTGATCTCCAGTTTTTTTTCAAGAGCACCTTAAGGTCTCATGAAGAGTATGTCAGGCAGGGTCAGCAGTGATCTCAGAGGAGTAACTGTTTGGTTCTTTAAGTCTGCCTGCATTGAACCCCCACAATATAGTGGTAGGTGATTTTTATAATGCAACTTTATAGCTAAATTTGGTGTAAGATGAAAAAGATGAAACGCAACATTATTGATTTTCTTGTCTGATTGTCACTTTATGTGGTTGGCCAGAACTGCACATTGCATGTTTAGTAGTCATGAGTGAGTACACCATTATCTGTATTAGAATCTGTTTAAGCAACTAAATTATTGGTATCCATTTACCCACTAGGAATGGGTTGGGCTTTGACCAGAAGTGGTTAGAGTTTAAACAAGAAGTGGTTAACGTAAGCCTGAGATTGGTATGTCGTGATCAGTAGTTGCTATATTTATAACTAGATAACTATTTACAGACTAATCTCAGGATTAAAATTCAGATCAATGTTTTTGATCACAATTGTAAGAGTTTGTTCATCAATACGGATATTGACACTTCTTACTCAGATAATACTTGTACTTGTAGAAAGTACATTATCTGTACCAGCCGGGTACTTGCCCAGCCCTTATATTAAGTCATGCTAGCTTGACCGTGGAGCCCTGAGAGTGCAAAACTGACACTAGGGGTTACAGGGGAATCATAGTTTTACATGTGGGGCCACCGACCAAGCTTTATTTACAGAGTTTGAAGACTTAGGAATGAGAACTTGATAGTAATGTCAGGTGCACAAAACATTTTTCCAAATGTTTGATTCGTAATGGTTCTGAAATTGTGCTAAAATTTGAATTCCCCTCTCTCAGAGAGAACAAAAAGAATCACAAGAATAACAAAAGAAAAGAAAAGTTGGGAGTTATTGCCATTAGTAATTGGGTCCTTTACAGTGCTGGGTAAAGTGTCAATCTTCCAGCAAGGCTTTGTTTATTGTCCAAGGAAGAGACCACCAATCATCTCCAGGCCGATGCATTGTTACAGTCTGGGTATTGACATGCTTCATAAATCAGAGCTATTGGATTGCCAGGTGCTATTTTTACAGCCAGTGACATGACCTGCCTGCCAGGGGCCCACATCCTGGTGAGCGTGTATTGACCTGATGCTCTGAGGCAGGGAAAAGTCAGGAGAGCTCACCATTATTTTTCCCTGACATACACACACACACACACACACACACACACACACACACGCACACACTTCAGGTATATTATGCACATCCACACATATTCTAATATTCTGGCATGGTTTATCCTATCTCCTGTACATTCTTTGAGGCCTTGCTACTAAACAGTGACACACCACTGTCTCCTGTTTATCCCCCAACCCTTATCTGTCAACTAGCCGTGCTTTCATTATGGAGCAGAGGAATACGGGCTAAAGCAAGATGTCTTCCAACTGTCCACAGCCATTATGCTTCCCATTAGATGCGACATCTTCATTTCCACCGGGAGAGATGTGCGACCGGATTGAGCTGACTCCTGTGCACTGATGGAGAGAGACAATAGACTGTCAGGTGTCCGGTCCCATTCCCGCTACCCAGCCATCCATTTTCATTAGGCATGTCAAGAAGCAGACAGCATATTTTCTATTGGGCATCCACACATAATTTGTTCCAAATACCAGGGCTGCCATCAAAATGTGACAGCTCGCGTGGAGAAAGCAGAGCAGGCAAGAGATTGAGCGGTTGCATGGTCACCTTTTTGGAAAAGGTTTGACAACAAACACTGGCCAATGATTCCGTTTAACAATTTTTCATCTCATGAGATTCATTGTTGGCCCAGAAGTGTCGTTTTGCCACATTAAATGCATTTGTCATCTATTTGAGCAGGAGGACATAGAGCAAATGCAATTTATTAATCTGTGCTGATGCAAATTAAAACAAAGTCAAGGCACGGCGGTGGCACGACCCACCGGTTTTTCAAATTAAATGAAATATTTCAGCAACCTCGCCTCTAAAAGTGAAAAATGATTTCAAGCATTTGTCCCTCCTTCATAATAACATCAGTGGTGTGAACAATTACAACAAACTCTGAAACATCAGAGCTAGTAAACAGTTCTCTCTCATTACCCATTCATATACCCATGTAATCAATGCAAGTCTAATATAGTCCTGCAACTACTTGGAATGTTTAGTTTATGTTTAAGGGACAGTTACTCTAATGGACATCATACATTGGTTAAAGTGAAAAGTGAGTCAAATCTTCATGTAAAAGCATAATTACGACGAAAGACGCACTTTTAAGATTTACCGTAGTTGGGTTTTCGGGCACGTTAATTTTGAACAGGAGTGCTAGGGGCAGAGATACGATGG
>CAEMYA010000899.1:33407-53725 GCA_903131615.1 Diplodus sargus | reverse complement strand
TTATAATCATATGGATACTGTTATAATGTGTAGTAATTGACATACTGGAAAGTGACAAAGTTACGTTTTTCGCTCTAAATTACATAATTACATGATCGTAATCAGTAAACTGGATGCTGTCTAACTCACTCGCGGGGACAGAGGCTGATTTCTGGGGGAAAGTTCACCGAAGTCTCGGTCTGAAGGGCTGATTTAATTTCATCACAAACACTCGGTGAGTTAACGTTTTTTGCCGGTGACAGACGCTGTTTTTAGGGCAGAAATGTGAGGAAGAGTCGGTAGGACGGTCAGGAGGACAGACGCTTCTCCATGAACAGTCGGCCAGCCCTGTGTGTGTGTGTGTGTGTGTGTGTGTGTGAAAACAAAACAAGTAATACATAAAAAATACAAACAAAAAAGAAAATACATTGAAAAAAGAATGAATAATAACACGAGGTGTGTGTCTGTGTGTGCTGCTGTTACCAAATGACACTGACCTATGAGGGGAGAAGGGTACAACATAGCAAATGCAAGACAAGTAGAAAGAAATTGCATTACTAAAAAGAGACTTAAGTACAATTTTCTTTGACTAAAACTAGACTAAAATGTCATCAGTTTTTGTCGACTAAAACTAGACGAAAATAGTCATGGATAATTCTGACTAAAATAAGACTAAAATGCTCAGACCTTTAGTCGACTGAAACATGACTAGACTAAAAAGAGTATAAACATGACTAAAACTAATAAAAACTAAAATGACCGTTTTACACAAAGACTAGACTAAAACTAAAATTAAAACAGGCTGCCAAAAACAACACTACGTGCCTGTCAGGTCGCACTTAGGGATCGATACTTTTTGCCTAACATGACGGTGGCGCGCCGGAGATGCAGTAGCTAATGTGAGTAGTTCAAAAACCTTCTTTTTCATAAACTTTGTGTACACAAACAATGTACTCAATGCTCGTGTTCATGAGTAGAGACCCTGGTGATGCTACGAGCAAAGTTTCATGTTGTGTCGAGCCTTCTTAGTGTTCCAAAAATAGCGATTTTGATGCCATCGTATCTCTGCCCCTAGCACTCCCGTTCAAAATGAACGTGCCCGAAAACCCAACTACGGCAAATCTTAAAAGTCCGTCTTTTGTCATAATTATGCTTTTACATGAACGTTTGACTCATATTCAATCACAAATAAAGCCTCAGTTGCTTTTTGGCGAGAGTTTCACTTTGAGGGTCCTGAGTGTAAGTATGACATCAGCGCACTGAGCTGGATGGTTGGACTTAGTGACTGTTGCTGGGTTAATCAATCACTTTAACCAATACGAAATTAGCTGGCTTTATTTGTTGTTGTTTTTTTGCTTTTTTATTGTGACAAGTGGTATGCCTGTATCTAATAAGCAAGAAGAGAAAGAAGTCTGAAATCAATAATCATGAGGAAAGATCTAGTTATTAGGATCATATTCTTAGCTTGATTTCACTGGGAGCGTCTATTTTGGACACTGACTGAAACACTTTATAGGAGCATCAGAGGAAAATGCTGATTGCTGAAGAATGTGTATAAGGATGGCATAATTGCCACATGGCCAAAAAGACTTGTGTCACCTCCTCTGACATGATTTTGTACAGCAGTAGTAGCCGCACACTGTGGTAGTAGCTAGCTAGCTAGGTACTGCCTCCTTCTCTTCTCTGTTTTCAGCAGGTGGCAACCAGCATGAAAGTGCATTACCATCAACTACTTTGATGATGCAACAATGGAGATAAACAGACAAACCGGAAGAGGTATCAATGTCAACCTGTTCTCTTGTTGCTTGGGTATTGTCTTAATGTGGTTAAGCTGCACTTAATGATTTTCCTGCCACTCAGAAGTGACCAGGAATTGCTGAAAATACAATATTTCAATAAATTATGACCTGCTAAAGCTGGTCACTTAGACTACTTAATGGGAAAAAGTTGCCTATTTTTACACCCAGCAAACACCTCAGTGAGTATTTTTTTCTGTTGAAATAACATTTAAAAGATGTCTATCACTTGACCTATTTAGCCACTATAGCCGGTATAATACCAGTACATGAAACCTTGAAACCAGGACTTTAGAAATAAATGAATAAAATAAAAACTGTCTGTCCTCATCAGAGAAACAATCCAATAGGTCAACTGTGAAAACAGTTTATTACGACCCATTTTTACATTCCTTGTAAGGTAGTGACCTCTAGGGGCCATAGTAATTCTTACAGCAGCCAAGGATGAAGTCGGGTGAAGAAGACTAATGAGCAAAAAAGGTGGAATTGGAAATAGGTCAGGGATAAATGTTTGGGTTAAACAAACACAGGACTTTCACCCAAGAGACTGCTGTTTGTGTCCAGTGTGAAACAAAAGTCAGCGATGCAATGAACATGACATCACTGAAGTTATGTACATAACTGAAGTTATGCAAGCAATGTAGTTATTTGAACTGAACCCACATTTCTATCCTAAACCTAAGTGACAGTATGTTTTGGATCCATGGTACAGATAGATAGACAGATGTTGTTTTGGGAGTCACTGGTAATCAACCTATTCAGTCATTCAGGTATGAGGATGTGTCAGTAAAAACTGCTGTGTAAAACCAGAACAAAGACCTGAACAGGGCTTGGAAGCTCTTTGGTCTGGTCTGAGTTTGACAGTACGAGCTACAACTTTCATATCACATTTGATTTGATCAAGTGTCGTTATGAAAGTATTGATTAGTGCAGCCTTAAAGCAACTGAAACATCCTCAATCATCTTTTATACTACAAGCTCTTGCATGGAAGCTGATGTAACAATCATCATCTACTGAGTGGATTAATCATTAAAATTGCATGCCAGCTCTACTCGATGCAGCACACATCCTGCTGTTTTGACTACAGGCTTTCTCTGACACATTATCCACACACACATAGCAGACATCTCTCAATCTAATGACTGTGCACTCGCTCAAAGTCATTTTGCTGACACGTATGCACTCAACCCAATTAATATGCCCTGACTGCACATGGCTGCTTCTGACTTGAAATCAGATATTGCCCCTGCTAATTTTAACAATATATAGAGCAAAACATGACAGCTACTTCCAGCTGTTGTGGCACATGTATTGACCGGCAGTAGAGCACAAATACAAATAGCTCAATACAGAGCATGGTGTGTTGAGTTTCTGAAGCACTTCGCTGACTTGTCATGGTTAATTCTTAGTTGTTTTTTCCGATTATGTTTGGTGACATTTCTGCTCTGCTGGACAGCGACAGCAGGGAGTGACAGCAGAGACAGCACAGAGGGAAGGGATGACATGCAACAAAGGTCACGAGGAGGCGACATGTCACATACCTCCACAAACTGTCAGGACGCCCCATTCATGCTTATTTCTATACTTGAACTTACAGACTTACATCTGCATCATTATTCTTTTCAAACTTTGTATTCAGCTTGATTTGCATTTTCTTCTCTGCAAGCCCATTGCTTTCTCTAACCTGTGAATTACTTTGCCTTTCAGCAAAGCAGAGTATAGTGGGTACTACAGATTTGAGCTTTAACTTTTGCTGGGAAGATGATAAGTATTATGAAAGCAAATAAAATACAACAGCTCCAGAGATACTTCTATTTTACGGAAGAGTGTAGCATCTTAAAAGGGCTTCAGAACAATTGTATAAACATCAACATAGTCATAATTCGTAGTGCTTGACTGTGTTAGGTATTATTCAGCAAATGAGGACAAACAGAATGTAAAGTCTTAATTATCATGCCTGTTTTCTTGTGATAAGTTTGCTTTTTAAAAGCCCAGCAGCTTCATGGATGATTGTGCAGGCCGCAATCAATGTCCAGTGCCATCTTTCAGCTCCAGGGTGTACAGTGTAATACAAGATTGTATAATAACATTTCTGTTTGTAATCTCCTAAACTACACATACACTAAAAACTATACAAACTAATTAAAAAATAATAAATCAAGTCAAAAAAATAAACTACTGATGGTGGTGTGTTGACGATGAGTTCTGCAGTCTCAAAGCAGGGTGCTTTCTATTGCTGAATGACAATGCTAACAAGCTGATGTTGAGCAGAGATAATGTTAACCATGTTTACTCTCTGAGTTTATGATTTAAGCAGACTTACATTTGCTCATTAGCACTAAACACTATTGAAGTGGAGCTGAGGCGGATAAGAATGTCATTGGTTTTGCAGGTACAGTATTTAGTCATAAACCAAAGTATTAACATTTTGTCTGAATGGTGATACTAGATAAAAAGTATGAATCACCGAGACGCCAATCACCAGAAATAAACATTGCTAATGTGCGTTTCTGTAAAGCACAGATATGTTGAAACTTTACATTTCTTTAGGTTCAATTTTATTTTACATGCTGTAACATACCTTGAAAGTCATGTCATAAACATGTATTGTCATGTGATATGACACATTTTCTGGAAATGTCAATGGTTTGTCATTGTCTTGTATTTTAAGTGAACCGGTGTTGTGTACTGTACTGTATGCATTTCTGTTTACTATATGCAAACTATAGTTTTTACTGACAGAGGTGAAGCCAGACATGGACACAAAATATTTATATACTTTATTTAATCAGGAAGTCACTTTGAGATTGAGATCTCATTTAAGAGTGAGACATGAGTGCAATAAAAAAAAAATTGAAAAATAAGATAACGAAATATAATAAAAAAACTTACAAATCGACAAGAGCCTGACAATATAGATAAATGTATTGTGGATTAATGCATTATCAAATATATTTGCCGTAAGGAATTACAAGAAAATTATCACGAGTTGATCCATAATTCAATCCAGAAAACGAGACAGAATCTGACAGCGATGTTAAAGGAACCCCTGCACAAAGCAGACAGTTACCAGAAGCCTGGTCCATACCACATGTTTCATGTAAGCATCCAATTCCAAATATGATCAAAAATAGGATATGATGCATAACCATGACAGTGGCATGCATGTCAGTGGACTCAGTGGTGCACACTTATGCCATATAGTTATTTCATGGTCAGGGCTGTGCATCAAAACTGCTGTGTCATGAAAATAGATCCCTAGATGTTTGTAGCAGCAAATATAAAAGATTTCATTTTCAGTATCAACAATATATTCCATTACTGTTGAGATATGGTTATCTGATATCAATGTGTTGATGTATTACCTACAATATCAAGGGGCAGCTGTAGCTCAGGAGGTAGAGCGGGTCCTCAAGTAATTGGAAGGTCGCTGGCTTGAATTCCCGGCTCCCCCAGCTGCATGTCGAAGCATCCTTGAGCAAGATACTGAGCCACAAATTGCCCCTGAGGAGCAGCCTCTGCCATCAGTGCATGAATGTGTGGGGAGGGGTGAATGTGACAAGTGTTGTAAAGTGCTCTGAGCAGTCAGTAGACTAGAAAAGCGCAATGGAAATGCAAGTCTGTTTACCATAATTAGTGTTGTTCCAGGATAGTCATTGCAACTTAAGAGTCACATTTTTGTGATGCCTGAAAAAGCAGTATATGACTGAGTCATTGTGGTTGAATTGGTTAGGCGCTGTTTCACATATTGTTTTTGTTTCTTCTCAGTTTGCTGTTGCAGTTTGGTTGGGTTTAGGCAATAATAATATCTGGTTAGGTTTAGGCAACAATGATGTTTGGTTAGGTATAGGAAAACATGATTTAGGTTAAAATGTACCCCCTCCCAATGTGAAACATACATTACAAATGATAACTTCTCCCATGTATGTATTTTTCTAGTCTTTTCCCCAGAATTTCAAAGCTATGACATTACCAAAATACAACTGGTCAGTTGCAGTAATGGTTCAAGTGTAATTATAATGATCCAGAAACAACACTAAGACTGCAATATTAGATTGTACGTTGAGACATATATCTGTTAAAATGTCAAAAAATATTTCTGAATGTGCAGTTTGGGAAGAAGAAGAAGATAAAATGTAGCTCTGTCTCTTGAAGAGTTTGTCATTGTGTTCCTTGTGCTATCCCATAACTTGAAGTAGATCAAAGACACTCTCCATATGGCCAGCGATTGCTGAAACAAGCCCCCGTGTGAAGACTCCATGTACGCTGGCCCCACATGCTGAAGGAAAATACAGCAGACAGTGAGCTGGCCAACAGAAACAACTGACAGTGCTGTCACAGGATGATGGTTGAGCTCTGTGGGAGCTGGAGCAGGACTTTACAGGCAAATACAGCAGGCAGGTGCATCATGGCTTTGAACATATTTGGTTAGGGTTCGGGCTTTGACAGAGGATGATGGCGTGTCTGTATGTTTGCACACAAGCATGGGAGGCCACAGTAAAATGGACAGTAAAAGTCAGTCAGAGACAGTAAAGGAATGGCTGGTTGGGAGGTTTAACCGGGGGCCTTTACTTAAGCATGATGACTTCAGCATGTAGACTTTGGAGAAGACCTAGATTGAATTAAATTCTTCTCATTGTAACGGGCAGACATATAAGGGGGATTTCCTGAAAAACATCTGCACCGTGTTAGGCAGCAAACTGTGGCAGTATTTACACAGCTAGATCAATAGAATTCTGCAGGGAACACTTCTCTATGACCCGCACTAACAGATGGTGGAGCTCTGTCACAAGGTCAGTGCTGGTTGGTCAATACATCTCATTCTTAGCTTCGATCAATCCACTAATTAGGCCAGGTCATCTGTATGTGGAACTAGCGTGATAACAGGATGTTCATTACATGTTTCTGAGCAGGCTTCTGACGGCCATCATGATAATGACTTTGCTGCAGAGAGTGCTGAAGCAGTAGGTTTAATGTGATGTAACTGCATACAGGAACCTGAGGGTGAAGCAACTCAATACTGGAGAGATTTTGGAGGGTTTAATTTCAGATTAGCTGTCCTCTATGTACTTATCACAGCTCATTTTACATCAAATCATTGATAGCAACAAAACAGTGTCAGTGGCTCTGAAGCAATGAGCCATTTGAAGACACCTGGTTTGAAAAGTTGTCTATTTTGTAGTATAGTCTAGCCTTAGCTTAAAGGTTCTGTAAATCACAATCACTGATTAAACAAATTTTTGAATTTGTGTCCTTAACAAAAAAAATATAAAAATCTAACTAAAACATATTGATCAAAAAATGTCTAAATGTTGAAACATGACCAACAACTTATTTAAATGTACATGTTTTAGATTTTGAGATATACGCACTTTCATGAGAAAGACTGCAAAGGCATTTAATCGCCTATAAACAAACAATCCTAAACATTCTTAGTTTAGTTTCTTCTCTTCACCATCAAGGGAATAGAATACAGCATACATATGGGCTGAAATATGTGCCACTAGAAACTGAATTTGAATCATCAATATTTGAATTTGAATTGCTAAACTTGAATAATTGCATTAAAAAAATTAATTTGAATGACATAATTTGAATTTGTATTGTTAAATTTGAATCATTGCATTGAAAAACTGCATCTGAATATTATATTTTGAAATTGAATTTAGTAGTTTGGAAAATTCAACTCTCTACATATTTTCATATTTAGTTCCCAAAGAACTGAATATAACATTCAGTTATTCAATACAGCATGATGTTCATTTTTGTAAATGATTTCACATTTATATTGAAACAGATGATGAAGCAGCTTTAGGGCGTGGCTTCTTCCTATAGTCACCTTTGGATCCAAAAAAGCAAGAATTTAAAACACAGCCCAGAAATTAGAATACAATGTTGGTAGTTTACATTTTTTGCAAAAAACTAATTTCACATTCCTACATTTCACATCACATTCATGTTTACATGTTTATGACCCGACCTTCAAATCTGGCGGCTGTGGCTTAGGGGTGGAGCCAGCGCCTTATTATCAGAAGGTTGCTGGTTTGATTCCCCTGGACTGTATGTTGAAGTGTCCTTGGGCAAGATACTAAACCTGTGGGGGGCTGGTTAATAAGACTTTGAAAATCCCCACTCATGTTTGTGGTGACCAAAACATAACCTTTTCCTAACCCTAACTGAGTGCTGGTGATGAACCAAAAGAAATATAAAGTAGCACCATATCTGTGGTTTGCACACAAATACAATGACACATTTATTCTGACGAGTGGGTTGCAAAACCACAAAACAAAGGGTGATGTCATAGTGGGGAATTCCACTTGATTACTACATTGTTCTTTTCAGTGTTTGAATATGACAATAGTAGATCATTTATTTATTTCATTTTTTTTCTTTCTTTTCTCTAGTCATGGAGTTGGTATCAACTTATCCGAATCCTATGTCATGTCTCCTATTCCCCAAAAACACGTGCCCACCAGCAGATCTAAGGAACATATCTATATTATCTGTCGAAAAAGGATCCCTGCAAATATTCCTTTACAGGCAGCTCAGTGCTAGTTGTGCTGTCCTCTGCAAATTGCTTTGCATGTAAACCAGGCCACGTTGCTCATAGGTCATGTCATTTCCAAAAGCCATGACACACTTGTCACAATATTCATCTCGCCTTGTGAAATGCATGCCCACTCATATTTGAGATGTAGCAGCAGACAAGTGGACAAAGGCGTGAGCGTGTAGCACATGGAATCGTTTTCATGGTCCAGAAAGATTTCGTTTCCCCCCCCTTTTATCATGAGCTCCGACGATGTTGTCTAGTTACTCAGCAGGTGTCATGCTGAGAGATAGCGAGGCGAGGAATATGAGTGGCTAACAGCTTCTTCATGGCAGTATATTGAGATAGTACACCCACACATGTATGCACTACTTTTGGTTAAATGAAAGCAGCATAAAGCAGCCTGGTAAACAATACACTTTGCAGCCAGATCTGTGCTGTAATGACAGCATGGGCATGCAGTGAGCCTCTGACAGAGAAAGAAAGAGCATTAAAATGCAGTGAGGCACAAATTCACTGTGCATTCAGATAAATATTCTTGAATAAAAGAGAAGAATAAAAGTGTGAGCCCTTGGTGGGAATTTCTCACTCCGTGCAAGCTAATCGCTAACAGGCGAGCTGCAGGAACAAGCCGATGTGGATCTTGATGTTAAAAAAAGCCGAGTGACTAGACTTTTATTCGTGTTATATGAGCTCCAGGGCAACAATGTGATGTCGCTAAGTTACAATTCAAGATTTTTATTATAGATAAACACCTCAGACTGACGCAGTTCATAAAAAAAGTATTACGAATTTATGTTGCGGTATCGAGTGTTGAGTGGGCCGCATGTCAGGATTTTTAGCACCTCGTTAAAAGTCAAGCACAGCATGAATTATGCATGGCTGAAATATTGTTCCCCTGCCCTCCCTGTGTTTCAGGGGATATTGTTGGGTGCAGGGACAAATCTAAGAGCCACTTGAGCAGTTCCATTTAGGAGCAGCTTACATATATAAAGAGGGCTTTGGGCGAATTAAGATCACACACATGAATAACACAGGAGAGGCATAAACAATTTGTCATCAGCAGGGGTGACCAGTGACTGCCTGGAAACGTCTGCGGTTTGCTGATAGGACATGGAGCAAAGCATGCAGTAAACTTGAACAGCTCAACGTCTGATTTGAGATCTCATCACACTCTGTAAATCATGTCGCTGGGAACTGCTCAGATCTGGCACTCTGTAAATCACACTCCCTACTCCCGACAAGGTTCAAGTTTGGAGGTTAAGCAGCAGACTGGGTCCCATGATCCTCAGGGTCACACTTTAGCTCAAGGAAAAGACAAGCTCCCCCCAAAGGAGTCCTGAGATATGAGATGGATTGTTTGCGATAATTAAGGCAGAGGAATGTGGCAAAGATAGACTGCAGTCCTCCTTCACAGCCATATGACATCAACTTAGTAAAATCCATCCCTGAGACTTGTAAACCCATGTGTCTTACCTCTGAAGGCTCCCCAGAGTGGACACATTTTCGCTCAAAGAGCCAGGGTCTAGTGTGCACACTGCATTAGCGTCTGAGCCAGTCATCGAGAGAAATGACTCTGATTGACTGCAAAGCTAAACAAATCAGAACACAAGAAGACTAATGGAAAAAGTGAGAGAAAACTTTTAAGCCTGTCACTGTATCCATGATTTCACCCATTTAGAGCAGTTTCTCCTTATTTTTCTCATCTGCCTCTTCACCAATGCCATTTTTTTCAGACACATTCCCAATAAGAAGTGGTTGTGCTAGTGTGAGTGCAGTTAAAATGATCCACAAATGCTGCTTTATAATAACAATGGTCTATACATCTGCAGTCCTGAGTCTTCCGGTTTCCCTTTTTGAGTGAGGAATAGAGACTACCGCCACCTGGTGGTACGACGAGTTATTAACGAGCAACCAGCCATAAGCTAGTTAGCCAGCTTTTTGGCCAAGACACAGGTGACATGAGATGATGCAACAGTTAGCTTTCAGGTCTTTGATATTGGCTGGGCATGTCTGTTGAGTTATTATCTGTGAGAATCTTGTTTTGTTCTTTTTACACCTTAAAAGTTTTTATTTGTGAGGCGCCGTTTAGCTAAGTGGGTAAAGCAGCCAGGCATCCCATGTACAGAGGGTTTGCTCTCGCTGCAGCGGCCCTGGCTTCAAGTCCTGGCCTGGGGACATTTGCTGCATGTCACTCCCCTTCTCTCTCAACCTTTTTCCTGTCAATAAAGCCAAATGCCAAAAAAATATAAAATGTTTTTGTTTGTGACATGCTAAAATGTTATGTCACATGAGTAGAGAAAAAGTGAAGTGAGTGATGTAAGGTACAAGGCATAGGTATTAAGTTGCTAACATTGGCTTCAGTTATTTACAGGTCATACAAGACCATGTTAGGCTGTGACAGTACATCGCATGAATGTATGCAATAGGGATGTAACGGTTACCGGTGTCACGGTAAAATTCCCGACGGTGAAGGTTACCTTTTAAGTTTTAATTACCATGGTAACCGCCGCGGTCGATAACCACGGTGTGGAAAACTTGCCTTTTCCGCCTTCAAAGAAACCAAATCTGAAGTCTGGACGTATTTTCTTATTATAAGAATGCTCAGTGACAGCTGGTCGAGGATGGAAGCCCTGTCTGCAGGAGCTGCGAGAAGAAAGTTGCTGTTCCAATTTACTTACTTTCACTTTACAACCATCACCCTCAACTGTTCAGCAAATGCAAGGTAAATTAACCTCAAGCTTGTGTGCATGATGTATGTGTATATCGAGTTTTCTCTGTCTAATTTGCTGTTGTCACTAATGTAACTGACCAGATAGTGGTATAACTGAACAAAGTTGATCTGTGATTTCGCACGTTATCTGAACGTTTATTATTAATTGTAAGATTCACTTTTTAAAGTCGACCTAATAATTCCCCAAATATTGATGCAGAGCTGCAGTGAGGAGGATTTGAGACAAACACGTACTGGGTGAACTGAGTTAGTGAACGCACACTGACTGAGATGACTGACTTTCATCTCAGCTCCATTCACCAGAGCAGCGTCTGCCTGTGGCTCAGCAGACATCTGACCAATCAGACTGACCGAGTCCACTGACAACAGACGAGCAAGCAGACAGAGAGACAGACAGCCAGATATAAGTAATATCAGAAATATATAATACTTGTGGATTATTTGACTATATATAAAGAATAATTAACATGGTGAATATAACAAGAGTCCTAATAGAGATAAGTGCCAAAATAGAGTATTCATAATTCATTTAACAATAATCCTTTTTGTTTTGATCTAAAAAATGATCCAACCTGTTTCTAACAAAAGTGATATGATCTAAATTGTGAGTTTTGTGATCTATTGGTTGCACCCTTAGTATTAAGTAACAATGACAGTAATAATTTATAATGACATGCTCTATTCATTTTTTCACAGAGAGGGTCTGCTGGCCAATCGACTGCTGCTGCCACTACATCTCATTCTACCTCTGTAACACAGACATTAAAGGACACGTTTCAAAAACAGGCTGCCTCATCACAAAAAGCCAATGACCTATTTTGCACAGTTTTGATGTTAATGTTGATTTTGCAGTGTTTTGTTAAGGTTTTGGATTTGGACTATTTATAATATATAACAAATCTATTCAAATATAAATCTTGGTGAAATTATTTCAGTTTATCAGTGCATCAGTGTTTTTTCAAAATTTTTAGGACATTTTAAAAATGCCACGGTATACCGATAACTGTGATAATTTTGGTCACTATTACGGCGGTGTGAAATTTTCATACTGTAACATCCCTATGCAATAACTGAGCAGAATGAGTTTTACTGCTCATGCATTAAATTTTTATTTGTAAGAGAAATACTTGGTAATTATTTAAACACTTGCATTGCATGCTTTGAAAACTAAATCAGATGGGACAAGAAAAGTTACTCTCTGATTGTTTTCTGATTGAAGTGTTCACAATAAGATTTTAGAAAACAACTCTGGCTTCTGACAACGAACAATGTGAACAATGGTTCTACATTTCTCCTTAATAACGTGGCCTCAGTGGTCCTCGGTCATGAGTCTGAGGAATGCCACACAGAGACAGACTTGACTCTTCACTCACACCCACAACATGAGACATCCTATCTTTTTACTCAAAGCTCTCCTTCTGAGAGGTTATGTGAAGTGTCCGTGAAGTGTGATGTTAGTTGTCTGCAGGATACACTATCTGGTGTGTATGACGTGGAATTACAAGCTTTTAATACCACATTTAAAGATATGAAAAAAAAAATGCTACAAAAATAGCAGTAGATGTAGAGCAGTGGCATTCATATTCCAATCAATTCACATACATATATATTAATGTACTCCAGCTACAGCAGTGAATTCATCCATCTTCATACACAGATACACAGAGCTGATATCAATGTCTTTCAAAGTAAAAAAAACAAAAAACAACAGCAGCCATTTCATGAGGGGAAAAGGTTCTATAAATATTAAATGAATTGCTGTATGAAGTTAGTGAATTGCCTTGGCCCTCACCTCAATCATTGCATCACCATGCTTCTTTTTCTTTCTTTCTGAGGATGTATGCTGATGGAAAAAGACATTCCTGTCTGCCTGTGTGTGGCACATGTATTTGGTCATGTGCTCAAATACCAGAAAAGCACAGAGCAAAACCCTGCTTTGCATTGCAAACAAAAACACTGCTTGTCAGTTTAGATATGGGGTGAGAAAGCTGAAGGGGGGGGGGGCTTTGCCAGTTGTCAGCTATGTCAGAGCCCATCTCAACAAATCGTTTGTGTCAGCTGAGGGATGGAACGTGAGGCTCTGTTGTGGTTTTGAAGTACAGATCAATGTCAGGCGTGAAAGTACCAGGTCGATGTTGTGAAGGGGAGGACGGTGGTGGTTGGAGGCGGGGTTAAAGGATTGGGGAGGCTAGAATTTAAATGACGGAGACTTCTTCCCCCAGTTGTTGTCCCCTAGCAGACCTCACTGCCTGGGAGCAGTGAAAGCAGCAGTGACGATGCTCAAGGCAGGGAAAGGGTGTCTGATTTCAGTCATTCGGCCTGTTGTTTGGAAGCCTCGGAGCGCATGATTTCAGGGTCATGGGCTCACGTCTCAGAAGGGTCCCAGCTGCCTCCCTGCTGGCTATTATCAACCCCGGACACACACACATCCCCCACGCACACCTCCTCTGCACCTTAACCAGGCAGCAGGGACTGACATGACGAGGATTAGACTGCTGCAATGTGTACACTACAGATGACAATGTACCTGAAGTACTGGATTTTGTCATTTAAACCACTGTTGCTGTTCTTTTAAAAAAAAAAATTATGCACTTAACTCATTGTTCTGGAATAACCAGTGATGAAACAAATGTTCATGTTGTCCTTTGTATCTCCCTGTTTGTTAAATCTGTGTCATCTGGGTTTAATATTCTTACAGTCTCATCAATGCAGTGCTGTACAGCAGCCAGCTCCCACATAGCTCAGATTTCAGAACCTCTCACCAGCACATAAATGCGGCATGACTCAGCATTAAACTTCTACAATGATCAAGCTTAACAACAAAAAGTCTATCACTGAAGACCATGAGATGCAGCTTAAAGCTCTCAAAAAGCCAGTAAGGAGACAAAAATTATTTAGTCAAACATGTTGACACTAACACCAAGAATGATGCACTGACCGTGAATAAGCACCTCAAATAACTGTAATTAAAATAAATTGTAATTCCCCCTTTCTTTCATAGCACCTCCACTGAGGTTCCAAGCGAACCAAGGCGATATGTACGTTTGCTGATTGGTCAGAGAAAATCATTATCCAGTGAGAGCATCTCTACCATGCGATGAGGGGTTGGTGAATAATAGCAGGTCCAGCATGTTGGCATTACATTTGGGAGGGAGGGTTAGGCAGATGTCTGTCATGTCTGCTGTATCCTGTCCAGTGGGAGCTGCTGTTCCCTCATAGACCTCATCTGCTGTTCAATATTTGCCACATAACATTACTTACTACTTATTTTTATGATTAATTTATCAATTTTAGTGTGTCCTCAGTTCATAGGTCTCTAATGTGAAGTGTGCTAAACAACACTCACACATATTAGGCCTATTGTGGATTATTATGGACTATTGTGGCAGTGGATTATTTGGGGGGATTATTGTTAACTACAACTAAAATAACTGCTACTGAGTTAGTTGTGTCTTTCTTTACCACATTTATTAGAATATTTATTGTGACAATATCATTTGGGCAAATGTGTATTACTTTGTTTTATTCAAAAGAATCATAATAACACAAATTAAAGTCAATTTAAAGTAAACTATACTATATATGACCATTAGTTCTGCCCACAGAATACAGGTTAAGACCATATCATTAGTTTGGCACAGTACTACTACTACTCTACTATGTACTACCCTGCAAAATATACACAAAAATATTCCGTCAATATCATATAGTGCTCATCAGTCATTTATCTTTGTTTTATTACTCTAACAAGAACAATGTGTCGAAGGTCCCATATTATACTGTTTTTCATCAATTTCACACAGCTGTCAGAAGTCCAATAACACTGTATTCGAAATGTATTGCCCCAAACCCATCCGTGCTCCTGAATTTCGGCTGTCTAAAAGTCGCTCAACTGAGCTCTACTGAGAGCAGGCTGTCTCTGTGCCTGCACCTTTAAATGCTAATGAGCTCTGTCTGGCAACGCCTGCCTTGCCTGCTACTCGCCCCTCTCAGGGAGAGGATGCCTCTTGCTCTAGAGGTAGCATACGCTAATGTTTTGTGGATGTATCGCTATGGCTCGCCGAGATGCTGTCGTTCAACAATACCAGTTTCACTCAGAATTGGACCCAGAAGGAGAGGCTCCTGAAGAAATACAGACTCTGCTGCTGCAGCAAGACATTTCAGAATGGTTAGTGTGTCTGAATAATGTTAGTTAGTTGTATGTGTTGTTACAGTCACTACCATGTAGCTAATGGCTAACAGCTAGCGAAAGCTGTGTTAGTCTCCATCACAGTCTCCAAACTCTTGGACACTGTTGGCATCGTCTCTGTCTCCAGTCTGCACATTACCAGACTTTTTACTGTGACAACCAAGCTCCCTCGTAATATTATTAACATTAAACTTGCTTAAAACGCCATTGCATAACAGACCGAAGCGGAGCTAACTAGTAAGGCAATTTCCATCTGACTTCACCATACTCGTCGGCAACTGTAAATACTATCAAACCGCGGCGACACTTACCTGTGGCTCAGGTGCAGTTGCTGGGTCCCGTATGGGTGGGACTGATCCTTTTACGAGGGTCAGTGTTGAGGCAAAGCCAGCTTTGTACTGACCCTCGTTACTGAAGCAATCCGATGTGAAGCATTTAGCAAACCGTACAAACTAACACGAACCGCAGCCAAAACGTTGTCATTAAAAGTGAAACACAACCGCTGTATCTTCTGTTGTTCTGTAGCTGGGACAGAATATAGGCACTGATGTTGATTTTTACAACCAATGCAGAGCAATTTGCGTGTCTAACTCTGAGCGTTACGTAACGAAAGGAGCTGAATCTGAACAGCCTGTAGGAGCACCGTTTTACCAGTGGGTGGGCAGAGACCATGCAGGAATCACTTGTTTTCCTCATTCTGGGAGTTGACAGGCTCAGGGAGGACCAGCTTGTGTATGTAGAGACCCGAGAAAACGTGTTTTTTTATAATATGGGACCTTTAATGTTTAACCTTTTTTTAAAAATAAACGTTTTTGAGGAACCTGTATCAGTTTCATTTATTGACATTGTGACAAAGTGGGTGAGACCACACCATTTGTCCCATTACATTTCATTTCTATTTGAGTTAGTATGCTTCAATATTATGTAGACACATTCTATCCCGGATTTGGTTTGAGTTTGTAGTATATATTTAAGTACAGATCATTTACATCAACAGGTCCAGATAAATCAAACACAGACAAGTAATGTTAAGTCAAATAAGTTTATTGTTTCAGTTGTTTATGTGCAATTAAGTAACTTTTACAGATGCATTGTTTTGTTGCTTTTGTTTCATACTCACCATGTGGTCCAGTGGCAAAAGGAGGAGTTCATTACTTCCTGCTTTTATAACCTGGATGACATCATCAGTGAGGTCATCGGACAGTAACATCTATGGGGGGGATGTAAATTATGTGGGAGTGTGAAATGTATATAGTTTGATATTATGTGATGTATTTGAGCACAGATGTGCGTGTGAGAGAAGCTTATGTGAAATCCATTTGTGTGATGAAATGAAGATTAATAATTGGGATGTTTACCTGTTTTTAGAAGAAGAAGGCTTCCCTGCTGCTTGAGTGAGTCCAGGTGGATTCCTGTCTTTGGCTCCCAGCATGCAGGGGAAGTCAGATGAGTGTGTGGTGTCAGAGAGAGGGGACACCTCAGGCCTGTACTGCAAAGGGGCTCAACATAGCCAGGCTTAGTGCTCATGATGCAGCTCGACAAAGCCCCAAGTCCCCAAACAGAGTTAAACGGTACTGCGACGGTGGTTATCAACTTAATTTGTTAAGTCCGGCTCTCTGCTTTGTGCTCTACGCACGTTCACATAAAAGAGGGCGTTTGACGTCATATTATTCTACTTCTGAGCGAAAATGGATCGATCCCGGGCCACATATTTTACTCAAGATGAGCAGATTCTTATTATGCAAGGCTATGAAGAATTCAAAGAAACCATCATGGCAAAAAGTAACACTGTCGCCGCCAATAGAGCGAGGGAGGGCTGCTGGCCGTGTAAATGCGTAAGTTAACAATGATTAATATTGTGATCAATATTATATTAAGCCCTTAGTGTTTTAATTTCTGAAAGCTCAACATTGTGCAACTTTTACATATTAACCCTCATCCATTTAAAAAATAAACTGAATCAACAACTATCTTTTTCATTTTTGAATGATGTCTATATTGTTTTCACATTTACTGATCTCAGTTATAGTATGCGCCTGTGTGTTTTATTGAAAGCGAGGCTGAGTGTGCGTAGGCTATAAATGTTCTGTGTTTTTTTTGTTGTATAACTGTGTCGGGATGAACCAGCAAATGTAGCTACTGTCCCTGTACAATGACAATAAAGACCTTTTTGACAGTGAAAATAGCTCAAGTCTGTAAGATTTGTGTGTGGGCGTACACTGTCCTACAACGGGTGAAACATTGATCAGTTCATCAGTTTATTCATGGCCACATCAAAGAAATAATTAACTTTACTCATTATCTGTGACAAATAAATACTAGGTTCGCCTAATTAATATTTCATATTGCATTTTATTAAGATGTGGAAGCAGCAGTCGGACATGGCAGCAAGTGTGTGGATAATATACTGTATCCCATTTTATTTTAATATCATCACTATCTTAAGATTGCAGATTCTCAGTAAGAGCAAGAACCACTTTGTGGATGGCGCAACACGCAGTGTTCTTGCTCAGATTTTCTGCATCACCAGCTGAATGTAAGTAGGTTCCCGTGGCAAAAAAAGAAGGGCTACACAAACAGTTTGCCCAACAGTGAGCGCACAGCTTCTTCGAGTGGCATTCCTGACACTCGGTTTAATAAGTGAGCAAATGTACCGTATTCCCTCGGCTGAAAATCTATATCGCTCATTGAGAATTTCATCAGGAAATGTCAGCGGATCAGCGCGATCTCGAAGAAGCTGCTCACGTCGTAGTGCTGCCAGAATTATTCTTGCTCCCAGGTCCACCGGGTTCTCAATGAATGGTGACGCCATCTCCGAATGAGTTACACAGAGAAACAGCAACGCTTTTATAGCCGATTTTAAGCTGAAACTCTGTACATAACCTGGTCGGGACCAGGTTATGAGCTAAGCATAAGTTACCATGGTGATCTAGCCGGGTTAAAAGAGAGCCACCTTTGTAGTTCAGGGAAGCCTGGCTTTAGACTCAACATACCTCGCTAACCCACTAAACTGGCTTTGCAGTAAATCCCTCAGGTGTGCAGGAGAGTGCACAGTGTGTCTCACTGTAACATTGGGTTGAGTTTTTTTCAGTTAAGCTGAGTTAACTAATATTTCTTTGATACTTTTGTAAATATATTTTTTTGTTTGTTTGTTTCACTGTGCATTTTGGTGGCACTCTTTGTAAGAAATAAACCTCAATTTTTGATACTGGAACCCTGCTTAGCGAGTCTGCCTCCTACACTCCATTCACTCAGGCCAGCCCTACCACAGACATATAGAGGATCCCCATTGTTTACCTTGTATAATCATTTTCTATCAGTTCAACTTGCTCAGGTGGGTCGTTTGTCTGTTCATAACGTAAATGTTCATGCTACAGCCTGTCATGAGCCATGAGCCTTACAATGGCCTGTTATGAGTCTATTCGCTGTGCACTAAGAGGCCGTCCAGATGGAAACGCTCTTTTATGGAAACGCACATGTATTGCATCGTTTTGACCAACCGTCCACATGGATCCTGAAAATCTGCATACTTTCCGCATACTTTCCGAAACGATGATGCCATGCCACACCTCGACCTCTTGCCTCTGACCTCTGAACCCCGCAACGTCTCATAACAACAACAACAACAATGGCAACTACATGCTTGTGTTCGTGTTTCTTGCAACTTACTCGCCTTGTAGTTGAGTGTGCGTTGCAGCAGCAGTTCAACCTCATTATCGGTCCACACAAACAATTCTGGTTTCCTTGTACTAGCCATTTTCGTTTTTTCCTTCTTGTGTTCGGTTTCTCCGTCTACTATCTGTTTGTTTACAGCGTGCAAGCTTAATGTGCATGCTCCGTCTCCGTCTTCTTGCAGAGAGGAGAGCAGAGCTCTCTCGCTCTCTAGTCCAAGTAACTCCTCATCTGTATACTCCGGTTCGAACAAATATGGTCTACGTCTCATTCCAAAGGTTCGTCGTCGATGTCTTCCACTTCGACATCAGACAAGCTCTCCATCGCTACTATTTCGGAAACAGCTTCGATCACCACTGATGAGTCCCTCTCTGTACGAGTTACGATCATGCGCAGAAAAGCTAGCTCTCAGTGCAGAGCGAATAGGCTCATAACAGGCAACTGTAAGGCTCATGGCTCATGGCAGGGTGTAACATGGACATGTACGTTATGAACAGAAAAACGAAAATGCTGGAATACGTTTCTGTCTCTAAAATTCAAGTTTTCGTCTCTGCCAGTGAGGGAGTAAGGGATGTCAACAAACCAGTATGTAGCTGCTTGCACAAACACACTGTTTTAACCACTTTTTTATTCATGTTGAGTCATACATGCTAGCTAGCGTGGGAAGGGGGGTGCTGCCGGGGCTGCAGCCCCCCCTGGTGGTGGCTGCAGGGTGTAACATCACTGTAAACCTAAATGTTTTAAATATATATATATAAATCTAGCGGTCAGAATGACCGTTTACGGCTGTCTAGCAGTGTTGATTTCCGGCGCTTCTAGTCTTAAACAGATTTATTTCTTTGCATGAGCAAAATACTTCTTGTCAATGAGGATCATCTCTCTCACCTCTGTTTGTGGTGTTGAACCAAAGAAGCCCTGACGCATCACTACCTGCCAAGTCTAACATAATAGTTACTACATTTGTGGGAAATCGCGTGTTACGTTTGTAGAAGGCAGCAGATATTACATTTGTGGAAAATGTATTACATTTGTGGGTTTATTACATTAAATGCTGCAGATTTTTATAACCTGGTTTATTACGTTTAAGGACATTATTACATTGGCGAGAATTACATGCTGCCTACAGAGATCCAATCCTCAGCAACATCATATACAACACAGTGATAAAAATGTGATAATACAGTTTATACAGATTAGCCCTTATTGCTTGGCGCAAACTCTGTCTCAAACTGGCGTAAATGGATTTCGGATATGTTCCTTGTGTCATTTCTGTTATATCTAAAAATACATTGTCCACATCTCCTTTCCCACTCACATCACACATAATGAGGTATGAGGTATTCTCTCCACTGCGTGCTGGACGGTCCAGGTAGCTGGGAGAGAGAGGCAGGTGGAGTCAC
>CAEMYA010000899.1:5250-21845 GCA_903131615.1 Diplodus sargus | reverse complement strand
CACACACACACACCTTCTCTGTGTGTGTGGCATTCGGATCCTTGCAGGACTGACCTATATTATATTTCTGAGGAAAGACACAGGGTTTTTCATCAGCAGGGCAGAGCCTGATTTGAATGATTCCCACTGTGACCTCTTTGTTATGACTGCATCCTCACCCCATTATCTGAGGTGACCCAGATTTTCACAAACTCTTGAGCTGAGGAAAATAATCACTCTATGGCAGTCCTGTGTTGTGTGGATCATAAATGCAGTTCCCTCTGATTGTCCGCAAAGTAAGTTTTCCACTTCAGGCTTTCGATCTCATCACTGCTTCACATACCTACAAAGCTATAACAAAACTGGTGACAATTGGCCGCAGCACACACGGAACAGTACTTTAGGGAGGTGATGGTAGCGGGGGGGGGGGAGTTGCAAAGGAGTGTGTGAGATCAGTGGTAAATCCATTGTAATCTCCTTCTAAGCTACAGACCTGCTCCACAGAGGCCTCATAAGCAGGAGATGGTCCGTTATGACTGGGTCTTTCATCTGGGCAAAGGAGATTACATCTGAGGAATGCTCTGCTTTTAGAAGTTCTGCACAGAGCTCCAACAATGCCTCATTCTAGTCACATCCGCATCAAGGAGACGCATCACAGACCTTCAGAACTAACACTTATATAATCTGCTTCAGTCCTACATTTCCACAGCGCTGAAGTGCACTGCTGAATGAGTTGCTGACAAGCATCCTGAGCGGCAAAAAGCCTGAGCACTTTTGTATGGCAGCTTTCCCGAGGGCTACACAGCAGCATGGAACACTCGATTTGAGCACATTCATGCAATGTCTTAATATCTTACACCTTATCCAGGCAACTGAAAAATGTTCAGATGTACAGATAAGAATATCACTTATATTTTTGCCGAAAAGGGAGCTCTGGACTTTTTTCCCTTTTTTAGGATAGATTCAGGATTAGTTTATTTTCTGAATTAAATGTACTGGATTATGTCTTTAGTACTTCAGGGCAAGTTGTTGATGCTTTGGTTGTTTTTAAGGGACTAACAGCCCATCTTTTTCCTGATTGCAATGTCATCTTCTCCATCCACTACACCAGCAACTTTAGATTCAGTTCAAAAATATTTTGACAAATTCCAATGGCAAAAAATATGGGTTGATTCCTTACTGTTTTTGTGACCACCTGACCCTAATTTTACTACAACAGTCAGGTCAGAATTACCTCTCAACCAACAAACTGATCCACAAAAATGTTCTCGGTGATTCAAAATGCCCAGTATATAAGTGAGGTGACAGTCTGCACAGAGCTAAAAGAATACTAAAAGACAACGCCCTCACAAGTCACAGTCTTGTAGCTGTTTCTTTCCTTGGACCGGAAGGCTCCTCAACTCATGCGCAACACTACACCATAAATACTTGATTTATCCTGACTTGATCAATTAATAATTATTTTGTCTTTATAGATTATATCACCTATATATCACCAAATTTCAATTAAATTATTCTTGAATTTCTTAAAAAACTATGAGCTCAATTTTCGTGAAAATTGCTTTAAATATTCATCCCCAAGGGACCAGTGATCTTCATTCCACTGCCGGCACTAGGCCAAAATGAAATATAAGATGGACAGATTACCATGACACATACTGAGCACATTCAATACACACAGTTCCCTTGGTGCTGAATCTTTTCAGTTTCGAAGTTCACCTGGCAGATTGCTATTGAATTTATCATAAATATTCATAGTCCCCAGCAGATAATTCCTAATGATTTTTTTGACCTCCTGACCCTTTCTGTACCACTGCAATCTGTTATGTCAAAATCATCTACGCGCTGTACTGTTACAGAAATGTTGACTGAATTTATCATCCTGTCTCATAATATTACTTTGTGCCACAAGAGGATAGTCCGATAGCCCCCTGTAGTTGCGAGTGCCCTACTTAGCATAACAAGTAAACAGAATAAAATCACAAAATTGTCCTCCTGAATTGAAGTATCCCTTTTTTACCAAACTTAATTTAAACTTAAGTGCCCCTGTAGTTCATCGGAAAACAAAATTCATTGGTTGGTCAGACTGCTGTCGTGAGACCCTGCGCTGTCTCTGATTGGTTGCTTTGTTGGTTGCTTGACTTAAACTGTGAACTCACAAAGTAGCACCTGGCAAAGTCTTCTTACTGGCAGTTTTTGAGCTGTAGTACTGGAGATGAATACTGATCTATTCGGTCCTGGTAGTCTGCTGGACAACGAGAGAGGGACATTGGTGGGACCCGCGGCTGAGTGCATGTTCTCGGCTGTCTTTCTATGCACCCCACTATGTAACCTAATAGTTTGCTGGACAACCGGAGGGAGGGAGGTCAGTGGCCCACAATAAATTAATAGTGTAATCACACCACAAACAAGAAAAAAAATAGCAATATGGCTACTTCCTGTTCAAAATTAGTATCAGGGTCCGAAAGGATTATTAAAAGTGGCACTGTGAAGCAACACTACAGACATGTTTTGAGCAAACAAAAGCATGTGAAATATTTTAGATAGATATATTTAATATTTATACTTTGTTTCTCAACAACAACAAAAAAAAACGGGGAATCTGTGTTACATTTTTAGTTCAAAACTCTATAAATTCATCAAAGGTATATAATCATGGATAGTGGCTACATTTAATGTGATTATTTTACATCATACCTAATTGTATGAACATTTTGATCCATCTTTCTCCCGTGCAGAAGGCCTAATTCATTGGTCATTGAGAGGTTATATTTATGGTACAATATACATCCACACCATGACAGTTGATAGCAGGTAACTGGGGAATACCCCAGCCCATAATATTGATGGGAAGCTTTTATTAATATGGGCAATGATAGAGAGCTGTCAGCAGAGATGGATGATGTTGGAGATAAACATCAGACAGGTCCCTCCGCCTCACCATTCATCTGCCTCCAGTACAGCTGTTATGCGTTTTGCCAAAGGGCTGTGGGTGCATCAGTTGGCTGAGGGGTTGCCTGTAACTCCAACATTATTACAAGCTGTTTTGGGAAGAGCCAGCTCAGCAGCAACAGCAGCACACTCATCCTCTGCGTTCTCAACGGATGTTCTTCATACCACTGTGGCTCTGGTGGTTTAACTCACAATTACTCTGTTATGTCAAATTAGTCTTGTAATCACGCTGTTGTAATTGCTGCAGCCAGTGCAGCTTAGACTACAAAGCAACGTTCATTTTGACATATTGATTGCATCTATGCTGGATGCTCTTCTTAGATCTCATTGCACCAGCTTCTTCATTTTAACTCAACTGAATGCAATTGTCATCAGACCAGTGTGCTCATCATTAGACAATTGTTAGGGGGTGTGTTTTACATAAGTCTAACAAGATCCACATGGTAATAATTGGGAGCACATTGTGATAAATGCTCATGTATCACCAGGCAAGCCAGATAAAACCAAGTCAGTGGGCCTCAGGCTGGAAGATGAGTAATAGGAAGCATGAAGTAATTTTTAAATGAGTCATATATTGATAGTTCTCTGTATAACAGTTTGTTTTAGCTGCAGAGTTGTTTTCTATACTTAGGTTTGTTTTGCCAGTTTATAAAATCCATTATAGGCAAAGGGTTAGGAGTATTAACCAACTGTCAGTGATGAAAAGTTAGTTAATACTGTACTTCTACTACTACTGCCACTTTTTTCATTTATTTGTAAACTTCAATTCATAGTTACTTTGCAGATGCTGCATCAGAGTCAAATAAGTTTGAATTATTTTACATTTTAAAATAATTTATTTTACAAGCACTGATTGTAAAAGAACAGATTCTGATAACAAGAAAATTGCTAACTCACTGAACCCATAGTATACTGTATATACATGGAAATATAATGTAATCTACTTTTATTTGTAATTTTGATTTATTCACAGATATTTACTATTAATACGTACAGTCGGTAGCCTTCATTTACAATCAGATATCTTAAGACTTTTGGATACTTTTTTTAAAAAACTGCTTAATTTATAAACAACAACTAGAATAGTTTTTCCAAAAATACATGGCATTTCTGACACTCCTGTTAACAGCTGTCAGAAAAAATTGACCACAATTCTTTATACCTCAAAAAATGTGCTGTATTTTTCAAAATTATGAAAATGACTGTGTAATTTGAAATTAGTTGTTACACTACTTATAGGATTGTAGTAATTATTACGGCAGCAAAGGAGGAAGTGAGAAGAAGTGTTATAAAAATCAAGTCTGCATATATGAGTTTGGGGGGACAATCAGGTTAAATAAGCACATGACTTTAACTCAGGAGACCACTATTTGTGTCCAGAAAATTCCATCATATACATAACTTGAATGAAGTTACGGATGTGACATAGGTACATTCGGACCTTAAGTTACATGTCATGTAGTTATTTTATCCCTAACTAGTTATTTTCTCCTAAAATTAAGCAAGTAGTGTGCCTTTACCTAACCAAACTGCTGGCATATTACAGTGGTTTGGGAATCACTGGCAATTGATCTATTCAGTTGTTTTGCAGCAGCTAGTGTAGAAAGTTTAACAAGTATGTCCTAAATAACCAGATTTCTTTACTCATGAGATGGTAGAGACCACAACATAGCAAAATGAAAATAAAGGTGGATACAACTGCAAGCTGTCTTTTCAGTTTTTCCTATAGGCCCAAATGCAGGGCCAAAAAGACCAATTAAACAAACAATAGAAACAGATATTTTCTGACTTACACATGTGTCTGGCCATGCAGATATTTTTGATGAAGATAGTCAGGATTTAAGATTATCCAACATTATTATTATCCAACAGCTGCCGTCAATTTATGTTGACTCTATTGTAATTAGGGGGCCAAGGCTGAGGGGCCAAGGGAACGCGTATGCAAGCATACGGACAATTATTCTCAGTGCCCTTGTGAGGACAGCTGAGGAAGGGTTTACCGTTCCACCACTAGGTGGCGCTCTAGTGGCCGTCTAATTTAATATTTGGCACTGTGCCCACACCTTGTGGCGGCACTATTTTCCACGTGAAAGAATTCTCTTCAGCTTGATCTGGATCCCACATCTTTTAATTCATATAAACAATATATACATAGAATTTAGGAATCTTGTTGGCTTTCAGCTGATGGTCTTATTTCAGATGTAGGACTTACAGTTTTGGATGTGGAAGCCCCAGAGCGACAGGTACTCCAACAACTCCCCCATAAGCCGCAATGTTAATTTTAAGCCTAAATTTCCGGAGGAGAGCAGACAGTAACTGTTTTGTCTCTCGCTCTGGTGCCCTGATTTTTAACTTTACAGAAATAAAAAAAAGACATCACAGAGTTCAGCAATGTCTCCTGTGACTCAGTATGAAAATATTTTGGCGATAACTATTACGTTTTCTACAAAAATTGCAGGCTCTGCTACTGCTCCAGCACGTGTGCAGCCACAGAAACTGTAAGTAAGCTCTACAGGTCAAGGTCCAACAGCACCCTCTACTGGTGCAAAGACAACTAGCAGTAAACAAGTCAAGACATACTCAGTCACACTGAAATGCAGGAGTCAGTGAACAGACCATGTGAAGCTGCATGGATTTTCTGCGTGTTTCGCTAATGATGTGTGCATTTCCGAGGAAATGTAAGTGGTTTCTGCTTGTAGTCATGGATAATTTGATCACTATTGCAGTTTGTGTTAATTTACATGGAAATATGTTGTGTGAGTTTGAGTTAGCTCAGTAGCCTGTGACTCAGTAGTAGTTAGCTGCCATTTGCTAGCACTGCAGCCAAGGGATTAGGTTTGATTTTGAGATTGGTGGGGACACAAAAATGCTCCAAGGCAGCACCCCTGAAAGTTGACGTTTTTTTTACATTAGCAATCATAATTTCAGGTCATGCAGATGTTATAGGTTAAAGCAACTAATGAAAAGACAAGGAGGCAACTTCGAAGAGTTCTGATCTTTACTCTTAAGTGCAGTGCTGTAGGGCTGTAGGGCAACTGTGCATCATACTGTCAATTAACATAGCCTACTGCCCATCAACAACATTGGAAATACATAAGTGCAGTACAACGTTATAATAAATATAAATTAAATGTTATTCCTTAGGAATAAACCACAATATAAATTTGACAACTGTATAGCAACTACTGTAAACATACACACTAGTAATACATGATGAGGCCTCTCATGAACACCAGACTTATATAAATATAAACTAAAAGCTCTGATTTTAAAGCCACATGGGTGAAGCATTGCTATTCAGATCATCATCACACTAACATTTGTCACAGTGCTGAATCTCATGACTAACACATCCATCATAAATTTTAACCTCACCTGTGAATTTCCAGCCTCTCTTTCAGCTTCTCCTCCTACATCTGTTAAAAGTAACTTTAAAAAAGTGTATCTCTTTGGCATTAAATATTCTCTTTTATTCAATATCTGTATTGTTGAGCCTCTTGAAGCAACTTACAGTTTGACTCCTAAAGAAGTCTCTTATATCCAGTTTTCTTTTCTTTGACATCCTTCAAATCCTATATAGCACACACACACGCACACACACGCAAACAGACACAAACACAAATGTAAATGACACCACTGATATTAAAATCCATCTAGTTGGGGTGGTCACGTGATCCGGATCAAGATGGACGCTTGAGACTTTTCTCCGCTCCAGGCCTCAAATAAATCTGTATCTTTCTCCAAGTAAACTCGATAACATTAGCCATACTGTATTTCAGAGATGCCCAGACCGCAGCGAGACAAGGACTTTCCTATTTTTTCACCGTCGGGCCCTGCCGTTAAGAAAAAAACTGTTCAACAAGCGGCATCCCGTGTCCTGAGCGAGGCTAACTGAGATGATGCTAACACCCCGGGCTAACGCTATCTGACCAAGCAACTATAGAGCAGATCTTGGCTGAAGTAAAGTCTGTGGCCTCCCGGGTGAACGACATGGATGAATCAGTTGGCGCTCGCCTGGACATCATTGACGGCGCACTGAGCGAAATAAAAGTATCTGTCACCTCGATGGAGAGCTCTCTGTCGGCTCTCTCTAACCGAGTGACAGACCTGGAAAAGCGCATGGAGGAGGTCGAGGAGAGGGTCTCCGCGACGGAGGACAACCACGGTGCCCACGGCACCTGCATAGCCGCCATGGAAAAAACAGTGAAGCAGCTGCAACTGAAAGTCGACGACTTAGAAAACCGTGGCCGACGTAAAAACTTGAAAATTATCAACCTTCCAGAGAAAGTGGAGGACAACACTCCCCTTGCGGACTTCATCCAGACAACATTACCGACTCTAGTCGACCTGCCTGCTGACTATCCCCCGCTGGAGATCGAGCGCGCCCACCGAGCCCTGGCTCCCGCTCCGGCTCCAGACAAATCCCCGAGAAGCGTCCTGGTCCGGTTTCTACGATACTCGCAAAGAGAGGCTGTGCTCAGGGCAGCGATGAAAAAACGCGACATCCATCACGGCGGCTCCCAGTTAGGGTTCTACCCTGACCTGTCTGCGGAGGTCCTTCGAAGGTGGCGAGAGTTTGACACCGTGGGGAAAGCGCTGGCTTGTCATAATAAATATCGAGGATTTGCTTACCCAGCGCGCCTCCGGTGTCTCCACGAAGGTCAAATCCGCCTTTTCGACACCCCTGAGTCCGCGGCTGCATTTCTGGACACTCTTAAATGAGGTAATTTCTTACCATTTGTAACGGAGAGGGATGGATCTCTATGTACACTGAGCCCCCATTGAACAATGTGTACTCGTTTGTGACCACCACATGGACTCTGAGAAAACAGTTTATACAAGGGTGCCGGTTTAATTTGTAGCTTTCTCCCTTAGAAATAAGGCGATTTTAGTTTCTTCTTCAGCATGCATAAATACTGATAATTTTGCATTGTACTCAGTTTGGTCTCATACCTTACAGTGTTTCTTATTTTTTAATTTTTTTTCCCATGATGTTTTCTTACAAGTATAGTATTTGCATGCTTAATTTAGCTTTAACAGGTCATATGCCCTTGTATCAATTTAATGTGTAATCTTAATTTAAAGTACACCTTGCACAAATGTTGTGGTCCAAGCACATCCTGGAAACCCATCATTCTGGGGTGTTTCTCGGTGGTGCCCATTAGTTCGCCTGGAGTATGGACACGGTCTCGGGTGTCTAAGTGGTTACTGTGATCTAACTTAAGCTAGGATTTGGACTATGCTTAGAATGCCCAGTGACTTCTTTTGGGGCAGTTTTTTCCTGTCGTTTGGGGACAGGATTGGGGTGGGTAAGCGATGCTGTTTAAATGTTGTATGTTTTAGTTTCCTTTTGCTCAATGACCGGAGTCTAGGTTCATTCTTTTTTGTAATTGCTTATACCCTGATTATTTCCTCCACATTCAGTACCTGTTACTCAGTTGTTTTCCAGTTTTGCCCTTATGTCTGGTCTTCTTAAACTCACTACTTGGAATGTTCAGGGATTGGGCCATGTAATTAAGAGGAAGAAGATTTTAACGTACTTGAAAAAACAAAAATCTGACATAGCATTACTTCAGGAAACAAGGCTATCTGATACAGAACATCTGAAACTCAAAAGGGACTGGGTAGGCAAAATCTACTTCTCCTCCCATTCACAGAATAAGAAAGGCACAGCTATTCTCATAAATAAGAACCTTCCTCTCATTTTGGAACATGAAGAAAAAGATTCAGAAGGGAGATTTAGATTGATTACGGGTTCGATCCTTGGACAACATATAACTTTTCTCAATATTTATGCCCCAAATAATGATTCACTTCAGTTTATGTCACAAATGATTTTGATGTTTAACCATCATTGCAGTGGCCTGGGCTTTTTAGCTGGTGACTTTAACTGTATAATGAACGCTTCTCTGGATAAATCCTCCTCTGCAAATATATCTAACCCGAGGTCGTCTGCCGTTCTTAAAAATTTATGCTTTGACACCGGATTAGTTGATATATGGCGACATTTAAATCCTAAAATGAGGGACTACACGTTTTATTCACATCCTCGCAATTCGTATTCTAGACTAGATTATTTTTTTATTCCCAAAAACTTCTTACAATCTGTCCAGACCTGCTGTATAGATCCTATTGTTTTATCAGACCATGCCCCGGTACATCTGTACATTAATCCAGTATTTAACATTCCTAAAACTCCCACTTGGAGATTCAACACGTCATTTTTGAATAGCGACTCTTTTTGCACCTTTGTCCGGAACAACTTATCGCAATTTTGGCTCGATAACAAAAGCTCTCCAGTGTCCTCTGCCACAATCTGGGACGCGGCTAAGGCCACTCTACGTGGACACCTTATTTCCTTTAGTTCTCATCAGAAAAAAGCCTCAGAGGCAAACAGAAAAAACCTTGAAAAAGAAGTGATTAGGCTGGAGCAAATACATAAACAGTCACCCACACCAGCAAATTTAAAGGCACTAGTAGCTGCTAAGACCGAACTTAATATAGATCATACTCGTCATGTCCAGAAACTACTACTTTACACAAAACAGAAATATTATGAATTCGGCAATAAGTGTAGTCGCTTGCTTGCCCATCAATTGAAAAATCAAAATAATGATCGCTCAATTATCATGATGAGAACACAGGATGGGGATGTCTCATGTGACCCAGCGATTGTCAATAGCACTTTCCGGGATTTTTATAAATCTCTGTATAGTGCAGAGGAAGCTGATGCCGCTGCTATCGCCTCATATTTGAACAATATTCCTTTGCCTACCATTGGGGAGGAGGATCGCTCTAGCTTAGACGCTGCATTCACGCCTGAGGAGGTTTTAGCCGCAATCCAGTCAATGCCAAACGGGAAGTGTCCAGGCCCAGATGGGTTCCCATTGGAATTTTTTAAGAAATTCTGGCCAGAGATCCACCCAATTTTTATGCCCGCCATCAATGGTATTTTAAGAGACGGCATTCCCCCCTCCTGGAGATATGTTTCCATTAGCTTACTTTTAAAAAAAGATAAAAACCCTTTGGATTGTTCATCATTCAGGCCTATTAGTCTACTTAATGTGGACAACAAAATTGTTGCAAAGACACTGGCTCGGAGATTGGAAAAGATCCTTCCGAAAATAATAAATCCAGATCAGGCAGGGTTTGTAAAATCTAGATATGGCACAGACAATGTACGCCGTGCTCTTAATATTGTTCAGTATCTTAGCTCCCACAAAAACCCAGCGTTAATAGTCTCCCTCGATGCCGAAAAGGCCTTTGACCGAGTGGAATGGTCTTTTTTGTTTATGGCATTAGAAAAATTTGGTCTGGGCCCTAACTTCATTAATATGATTAAAACCTTCTACTCGGACCCAATAGCCACAGTTAATACTAACGGCCTGTTGTCTGATGGCTTTCCGGTATGCAGGGGCTGCAGACAGGGGTGCCCCTTGTCACCTTTATTGTTTATATTGTTTATTGAGCCTTTGGCCGAGGTCATCAGAACTAATCCTGATATATCTGGAGTTAGGGTGGGTGAAGAAAAACACATTATTTCCTTATTTGCAGACGATGTCCTTATATATCTTAATAATCCTGAGAAATCAATTCCGGCAGTTGTGAAATCTATAGCCACATTCAGTGCCCTATCGGGCTATAAGATTAACTTAGGGAAGTCGGTCACTACACCTTTTAATATCCCTCAGGATATGCCAATACAATCTCCTTTTCAAGTTTCCAGGAAGGGTTTCAAATACTTTTGTCACTCCTGATTTAAATAATCTGTTTGAAATGAATTATTCACCCTTAATCCAAAAGGTTAAGAATGATCTGACAAAATGGGCCTCTCTACCAACTTCTCTTCTTGGGAGAATCAACACTATAAAAATGAATATTCTCCCCCGATTCAATTATCTATTTCAAAATCTCCCATGCTATTTGACCTCTGCCTTTTTTAAGTCACTGAATTCTCATATTTCTTGTTTTATTTGGAATAATAAACATCAAAGAGTTAAGTTCTCTCTACTCACTAAGCCAACGGATTTAGGAGGCCTGTCCCTGCCCAATCTACAATTATATTACTGGTCAGCACAACTTAAAATTATGTCAAATTGGTTTATGAACAGGAAAGACTCCTTATGGTTGGGTCTTGAATCTCTATGTTGCTATCCCAGAAGGCTTAACTCTCTTCCTTTTATTAATAATATTGATCAGTTAAATCATCTTAAGAACAATATAATTGTTTATAACACACTACTGGTTTGGCAAGATGTGAAGAAATACCTGAATATCCCCCCTGTCTTCTCTTTCTGTTCTCCCTTGGCTTTGAATCCAGATCTACCAGTACAGATTAGGAGTATTGGTTTGCTGGAGTGGGCATCTAAGGGCCTATCAAACTTATTGGTCTCCGATTCTGTTAAGTCATTTGATCAAATCAGGGTTGATTTTAATATTCCCCACAAAGATTTTTATAAATATCTCCAAATTCGTCATTTCATAGGGTCTCTCTTGAGGGCAGATAGGAACCGCATGGGACTGTTAGAGTTGGAGAACACTGTAGTTCTGGCCAAATCTCCCAAAGGACTGATTTCAAAGATTTATACTTCATTATTCTACTCTGATTCTTCAGGCTACGATTCTCTGAAGTTGTTGTGGGAACGTGATCTGGGGGTGACATTCAACCGTGTAGACTGGGACAAGATCTGCAAAGGGGTTTTCCCTAAATGTACTTCAATTTCTATACACGAACAGAATTTTAAATTTTTTCATCGAAGTTATTACACGCCTGTTCGCCTCCAGAGAATGTTCCCCGGCACCTCTAACATTTGTTATAAATGTAGAATACATAAAGGTACATTTATTCATTTGTTTTGGTCATGTGATCGCATTCAGACTTTCTGGATGGGGGTTCACTCTGTAATTCAGGAGGTCATTGGTAAACAGCTTCTGTTGACTCCTTCTTTCTGTCTACTTAACCATGCTCCAGTTATTTTCTTGGACACAGACACCAAATCTCTGTTGATAATTCTTTTGTTTTCTGGCTAAAAAATGTATCTTGCTGCGGTGGTTGACTCCCCAGGTCCCTACAGTCGACATGTGGATATCACAGATCTCTGCTCTTATTCCTCTCGAGAAACTGACTCATGACCTTAATCACAAATCGGACAGGTTTTGGAGGATCTGGAAACCTTTGCATTCCTTTTTACAGAAGCTATAATTCATAATCTGTCCCTGGAAGATGAGGACTATCTGCCCTTTCATTCACTAATTGCATGTGCTCTTCATTTACCTATCTCCTGTCATCTCTTTATTTACTTATTTATCTTCTATATGTGTAAAAATATATAACGCGTCGCTCTCTGTTAGTTTGGGATGGGATTTTGTTTTGTGCTCTGTCTGATTTGTTTGTTTGTGTTTGTTTGTATAATGTTTGTGTTTATAAAAGTGAAAATTCAATAAAAATAAAATTAAAAAATAAAAAAAATCCGTCTAGCTGACGTGACCTAGGAAGCACAAATGTCGAACATGTTGACAACTTGCAGTTGCAGATAACATGCAGTGCCTCTCGTCCGGTCCAACTAGCAGATTGCATGCAGCTTTTACAAGCAGAAGGAGTGACAGCGGGGACAGCCAATCACATGTAAGTTAGCGAGAAACCGGCAGCCGATCAGGGAGCGATATTTAGGTTAGAGGCGGGACTTTTAGCAGAGACCGACATTTAGCCCTTTGTGTGCCATAATCACTGACTAAACACTACGGACAGCGGTTGTATTGATAGTGACTACACAGTAGCAGCTGAATATTGGTAGGGACGTGTCCCTATGCCCTTGACTGCAGCTACATTTGGATTGTGAGGACTTATTTCGTTTGTAATGCCAATATTATATTATTGAGATTATGACCATGCTTATCGTTAATAGAGTTTAAAGGTTGAATTATTTACTGTGGTTAACAGTCAGTATATAAAGCCATCATGCTGTTTAGCATGCTTTGCCTCTGCTAATGTTATGTTGGACATTGTACTGCTTATTCCAACACTAATCATATATTGCATTCAGCTTTCCAGCCTTTTCAGACATTCTTTAATACTGACAGGCCGAACAGCCCACCAAATCACAGGAAAAACTTAAACAGAAGGTGTTGTGTGGGTAAGCTCGATGGCAGCATGCATCGACAGCAGCATGCCCCAACATGCGTGGACTGCGAGGACCCATTCATCGCTGTTTGCAGCTTTAATTAGGGGGCCGGGGCCGAGGGAACGCGTATGCAAGCATACTCGGACCAGCGGTGCTAGGAACTCTATTGTAATTGAAAAGAATTTTATTTTTATTTTTCTCCGGCTAAAAGTGGTGCTGCAGGCTAAACCGTTCAAGGGAGGGCAGTGCAATTTGGAGGGTTGGTCCAGACTCCTGCGAATATCTCAGACACAAAAAACCTGCATATATCCGACTGCAGGGGGCGCTATGACCTAGGCCAACGCGTTTTTGCCTATAACTCCCAAACCGTATGTTGCACATTCAAAAACCTTGTATCCCCAGATTCCCTGAATGGAGCTGAATCACTCTGCGATTGGCCACGCCCACTTGCACCTAGAAAGTTTTTTCGCTGAATCGAAAACTCCGACTTGGGATATTGTCCGATCTGCGTGAAACTTGGCACGTACACTCTTCAGCTGGACCTGATCTAAAGTTATCAAAAGAATTTTGCTCGGTCAAAAAATGCCGAAATTATTAACAAACAAATTTCTGTAGCTAGCTATAAAAATGTAAACTGTTTGATATCTCGGTCAAACTAAATGCTATAAACACCAAATTTGAGATCCTTGGTTGGCATGAGACTGGGAAGGGATGAGCCTAATTTGGCGAATTTTGGCCACTAGGGGGCGCTAAAATATGGGAAATTTGTATCTCTTGAACGGCTACACCGATTTTTACGAAATTTGGTCGGTATGATGTAGGGCCAATCCTGAGGCCATATCTTGAAAATGGTCATGACTGGTCAATGTGGGCGTGGCTTATTACAAGATAAACAACAAACATTGATTTCTGCCAAACTATTATGCTGAGAGCTTTGAAATTTATATGGTACATATAGAATAGGACCCAGTTCTTCCTTACCAAAAATTGCACATGTACTCTGCTAGTTGGCACTATAATGGATGCAATCGCGTTTTTGCCTGTAACTTCCACGTTTTAAATAACACATTCACAAACCTTATATCAATATGTCCCCTGAATAGAGCTGGGTTTTCTGACATAGGACACACCCACTTCTGCTGCACATTTCCTTCGCTAATTCGCCACATATGCAAAACCTACTTTTTCGAACTCCTCCTACAATTTAAGCGCCATCTGCCTGAAACTTTGCACATAGAATCTCCAGATGTGCCTGATAAAAAGTTATCAAAAGAATTTTTGGCACTCCAAAAAATCTGCTAGTTATCACCAAACAATCTTCTTTTTTTAGCTAAAAAACACATATTGTTTCATATTTCGGTCAAACTAAATGCTTTCAACATCAAACTTAAGTCAGTTATTCCTGAAGTCATCCAGAGGCTATGCGCCAAATGTGGTGCAAATTGGCCATAGATGGCACTATAACGGTTGTAAATGTGTTTTTGCCTTCACCTTCCACATTTTAAAGAATAAAGCGGGTGTGATTTAGTACAACAAATCGGCACACATTCAGCCTTTTGCACTTCCAGGGCACTTCCCATTACTGCGAATACCACGGCTCAGACGTTGTCTTCTCCATTTGCCCTGAGCCCGTCATCCTTTGGGGCCAACTTCCATGGGCTCTGCAGTGCGTGGGGCCCGAGTCGTGCGAGGGGGCTTGGCCCCCATTCATAACTGCTTGCAGTTCTAGTTCTAATTGTAATTTGGGTGAATTTACCATTGTTACAACACAGACTACCATCATCACTTATGTGGTATTGATGACCTTGAAAGTACATTGAAAAAAAAACATGGTTAAATTTTTTATGAAAAAAAATATCACATTAGATCATATTAAACCTACTGATGCTGCCTTTGCCCACACTTCACCAGTAAGACATTACACTCTGCCTTATGACACCCCTCTGTGGTCTTTCATAAGATAAACTACTCTGGAACAACAGCTTTGTTTGTAATATTAGCGTAGATAGGATTATGACAGCTGTGATGGATGACATAACAAGAGCAGTGCAGCAGTCTTCGGAGCAGGAAGCCTGGTGTTTTGCAAGGGAGGTCAGGGCTGAGTCGCCGCTCTGCACATGCGGGGCCGGCTGGGGACGACTCAGACAGACCTTCTCTGAAGGCAGAGAAGACATCTGGGAGCTCCCCCAAGAATCTGACACTGGCAGAGACAAAATGAGGCAGAAAATTCATTAAAGGTGCATGTATGCTGAGTCTTACTCTGGCATTGTTCATCATCACCATACTGCAGATGTATTCCTCTGTGCAGTTATGGAGAAGGAAAGCTGTTTTGCCCCTCAGCACTGCCTCTCTAGCATCCCGTACTTACAGCGGTTGGTAGTGTCATTCCATTTAACAGCATGTAGAATGTTTAACTGATGTGCAATATTGTGTTCAACTGGTCCATTTTTTTCTCCCTTCAACACTTTTTTCTCCCCTGTCCTTTCCCTCACAGATACACTTTTTTCAGCATGTTGCAGGGTGCATGCAGAGGCCAGATATTTAAAGTAAAGAGAGCGAGGTTCTGAAGTGGTGCTCAAGAGAGATGTCTGCATAATTCCACCAGGCAGATGAATGGGATCTTTCAGTCTGCAGCGCTGTCAATCCGACGGCTTTGAAGTGTGCCAACTTCACAAGAAATCCCAAACAAAAAGGGTGGAAAAAAGATATGGTGTGAGGATCTGGGGAGGAAAGTTGATGTCTGTATTCTACATAAGAACATGTTGTGGTTTTCTCCAAAACTTTGCAACGGGAGTGTTATTTATGGGCCTAATGAGAAGCATGAGGAGCCAGAGGAAGAAGAATGGTTGAAATGTTCCTGTTGATCTGTCACAGCAGAATTATTGTGCCGACTGTGTAAGGCTGTTATTTCAATTTGCATTTGTGGATTTTCACATGGATGTTTGGGCCGAACTCCAGCAAAGTGCAGCATCGTCAAGCAAGCAAGCAGGCGGTGAATGGAAAGTGAATCACTTAACCACGGCTGCAGAGGAGGAGGATTACAGAGTGCACCCTACTTACCTTTTCTTATCATTTTGAATAACCTGCAATTTAAAGAAAAATCCAGTTATCCTGTTTCACACCATTAAATTATGTTTTTGGAGGTGAAGTCCAGGTTTTTTCATGTTCTGAAGCTTGTAGAAAATTCCCTGTTGACTGCTCAGAGTGTTGACATTCAGCATATGTCCAGACTGAAAGGTTTTGCAACGCCCACAGACGTGTTCGGAACAATGGGGAGGCAAATGAGTAGACCTTTCACACCCCACAGAGGCTATGAGGGCAATGGAGGGGAAGGTAACAGTGAAGAGAGACCATTCAGTTATTATTCAAATTAATGTTACAGGTGACATATGCAGATGGCGGGGAAACCTTTTCGAATTGCTCTAACTCCACATTAATTGAACGCTCTTTTTTTTTTTTGTCCTTCAGGTGACATTCATTACATTGGACTTAAAGGAGCCCTGTAAAAAAGGTACAAAGCTGATTTATTAAGTACATCATCTC
>CAEMYA010000898.1:0-20516 GCA_903131615.1 Diplodus sargus | reverse complement strand
TCAGAGCCTGGTGCTCCCACATGGAGAACGGGTTCATGCAGCTCTGAACACAAAGATATCAGAGTAACTAAATGTTGTTAGTGGTGAGGATGAAGACACAATGCAGCAGCGTGCTTTGTGTGAAGCTGGTTGGTTCTTACCGTAGACTTGGAGGCAGGTTGTACCAATGAGAGCACCTTCAGGGTCGGCGTTGAACAAACAGAGATAGCAGCCTTCATCTTCCTCTGTCACGTTTCTGATGAAGATGGAGCTGTTCTGCAGTCCAGCATCTGTAAACCCGACTTTATCTTTAAAGTCAGGATTCACTTTTTCACCATATCTAGTGGTGTAAACAGCAAGTGTCTCCTCTCTGTCAGGTAAAACTTTGTGCCAGGTGACCTGAACAACATCTTTAAATTGCAGCAGCTCACAGCTGAAACCAGCTTCTTCTCCAACAGCTGCCGTCACAGTCCTCCGTGTTCGTATCAGCTCTGTCAGACCTGCAGGACACGACAGATTATTAGTACTGTGATTGTGGGTGGTGGTTTTTTACTTTAAAAATGTTGCACAAAACATGAATTATAAGTCATGTGTGAGGCCAGAAATAGACTTTAACTGAACATGTGTTTATATTTACAACAAGAATCATAGAAGAACAGTTTCAAAAGTCTTCCTGCATGTTCTACATTAAAACAATCTTGTAACATTATGTTGGAGAACAAACACCAATATGAGCACAAAGAATGAGGGAGTGAAGGAAACAGAGGCAGACCACGTTTAGGCAGCAAAACTCTCTCTGACTGTTTGACTAATTGTGTGCGCACTCCACTGTATAACAGTGAAGTTATTGGACATTTTCCCCAATAGATATTCCTCAAATTTATGCCAAACCACATTTGTTCAAACCAACAGTTGTAGTATAACCAGCAGGAGATCACTGATGTGTGAAATGATTTTGGTGACACTACACTGATTAATAGTAAAGTTATTGAATATTTTTTGTTGTTTCTCTTTTCAGTGTTGCACTTTGTAGATGGTCCCTGCGCCCTCGTCTCACAGACAGTTTACCAGAGACCAGAGTTCATGTCCAGCCTAGAGGAGCTCGATTTGAAGAAAATACGGTTGCGGCTTGTTGTCTACGTTACTACGGTAGGAACGAGTCGTCGTTTGTGTTTTACCAAAGTTTCCCTTATGAGTTATTGATCCGGGAAGTTCGAATCTGTGAATAATATATTTACAACTTTACCGAACTCAGAAAGTTAGAGCAGTCTCACAGCTGTGCTTTCAGTTTAAGAGCAAGAAGTTTCACAGATGCATAAAAATGACTGTATCGTCTCTTTCTTACCGTTCTGAAAGAGTCCAAACACACAAAGTAAATGTAGAACTGCACTGTGCGCCATCTTTGCTGCTGACTGTAAATATATCTCCCAGAACAATGTGAAAGTGAAAGTATTAATGATCAACGTCATCTTCATGTGGGCGGAGCTTCAACTGACTGACGTAGAGAAATCTGACACTTGGTGAGAAATAATCCTACAGCAGGAGGAACAATATGATCCATCTGACAGAAGATAAGAAGCTGCAATATTTACTTTAGTGTGTGTTAGCCAGGCTGCTTTGGCACAGCTGTCCCTGAGGCCTGATCAGAACCAGAACATCACATTGGGTTATATTACACATGTTTGCCTTTCAGTCTTCATGTTGACACGTGAACGTGAAAGATTTCTCTTCCTGACTTCACTCAAGTTATCAGTGTTTCACTTGGTGTCACTATAATCTGGGACAGAGTCAGAGAGTGAGGAAGAGACGAATGTGACTCAACACGACGTGAAACTGTAAAACATTATCTACAATAGTTCATACAGTTATTAGATGAGAGTCATGTTTGAAAAACACTGAAAAGTTCCCTTCAGGGGGCCTTTTTTATTTTTCACCCTCAAACATCCTGAGTTTGTCACTGTGGACACAATACAAGATGTAGTTAGAAAGGTCAACATGATCCAGAGCAGCAGAAACATCTACAGACACAAAAACACTTTTTTGTCTTTAAATCACATTTTAATTAAGTGTGCAAAAAGTACAAATATACAGAAACAATTCAGAAGATAAAGCATTTAAAACATTTCATTTAAAAGAGGAAATCATGACAAAGAAAGTCCATAAACATATTGCACAGATTGATTATAAAGTGTTTGACAGAGATCAGCACATGGAAGCAAAATAATACAGTAAATGTTTTTAACATGTGTCAGAGTAGAAGAATAAAGACACACATCAAATGTTAAACTGCAAAAAATTAATAACCATCAAACACAAAACATTTGTCTCTATAAAATACGTCTCATTTAAACTTCATACATACTTAAAGCTCGACAGTAGAAGATGATCCAGGTCATCATTTTGGATTAAGATTAAAAAAAAAAATGCTTCATGTGACAGTTTTATAGATCCATTATTCAAGCAACACATTAAATTCTGTAACACAACTTGGTCAGAGGAACTTGGACTCATGACATTTAGTGTCGTCTCTCTTTTTCCCACCAGACGACACTATCAGCTCCAGTCTGTGACATCACTGCCTCCTGCAGGACATTTCCAGCTTTTTAACTCCATCACTGAAACACATCAGCTTGTAACGCTGTTATTCAGCCTGAAGCAAACATTCACTATTGCACTGTGTTGCAGTTATTGTAACTCTGAATAACAGTGAAGTGAACTGTGTTAAAGTCCACCTGTGATGAACTCAGCTGTCTGTTTGACCACCACAGTCTTGTACTGAAGGATTCTCTGTCACTAAATCGCTGACTATGGTAAAAACAGCTGTCGATGACATCTTCCTGTTGAAGGCGATCTCGGTTGGTCCCTTATTTTATTTTTTCCAGTAGACATCCGCAGTCTTGTCACCTTGTTCTGTTCCTGCATTAAAGGTGTTTTGTTCCTTCAAATAAAAACGAGACATCGTTCAGTTTCTACACGACTGCAGCAAGTAAACAGAGGCAGTGAGAAAAGTGAGCGATAACACAGACAGAAAAATAAAGTAAGACATCAGTTTTTAAATCTCTCTGAACAAATGTTAAATGAACATCGGGCAGAAACAGCTTTCTCTCTGCATGACTGCGGGCGGCTGTGGCTCAGGGGTAGAGATAGTGTCTTTTTATTAGAAGGTCGCCGGTTCGATTCCCCTGCTCTGCATGTCCAAGTGTCCTTGCACCTTGGGCAAGATACTGAACCCAAAACTGCTCCTGATGTGCTGGTCAGCACCGCCATCAGTGTATGAATCTATGAATTACTGTAAGACAAAAGCGTCTGACAAATGTTTGTGTAAACACGCTGACTATGAACACATGATGGTCTGTTAAGTGTTAAAAATACAATTTCAGTTATGGAAAGCCAAAACAGAGTAAATGTGTACAAGTAAAAATGAAGAAACTGTCTTACTCTTGAAGGTGTGCGGCTGGTTTCTGTGGTGTCTTGATCTCCTCTGGGTCTCTGTGTGACGAACTGAAGAATTAAAGTAAAGTCAGTGCTGAACAAACATTTATAAACTATTTGTTTACTGGTTCTGTCCGAAAAGATCTCAATTGGTTATTGCCATGATAGCTGAGACGGATGTTGTGTTGAAAATAAAAAGATTACCTGTTTCTGCGTTTTTGTATCTGCAGGAATCTGGCGACTGCTGCTGCAACACAACCGATGAGCAGAAACAGTATAATGATCCAAACGAATCCTGTGAGAAAAGAAGAATGTGATGAAATGTAACATCATATGTTAACAAAGTAACTACACACAGAACGGGAATACTGGCTTAAAACCATCAGAGCACTGACTTACTGAAATGTTTATTATTAGATCCAGATTTCTCATCAAAACCTGAAAAAAAAGAAAAAAAGAAACCGAAACATAAAACACACAAAGTTGTCATCATTCTACAAATCAGTGTGTGTGGAAGTGTTCCTCACCTTCAGCAGGAATCCTCCTGACCTCCTCTTTCTGAGGAGCAGAGAGCACTCGCACTGCACATCTAACCTCTGTGTCCACGTCATGGAGACGAGTCAGCACAGCTGTAGAGGTGACAGTGACTGTACCGTTGGTGTTGTTCACACTGACGGAGCTGTTTCCAGGAAAGTGGACGTGGTCTCTCAGGACAGTTAGTGTCACTGTGGGAGCAGGTCGACCTGTGGCCGAGCAGGACACCACTGTCTGCTCAGAGCCTGGTGCTCCCACATGGAGAACGGGTTCATGCAGCTCTGAACACAAAGATATCAGAGGAACTAAATGTTGTTAGTGGTGACGATGAAGACACAATGTGACAGATTATGTAAAATAAGTTAGCTATTGTTACATATTTACAGTAACTGTTCTGACATTTAATTGTGAATTAATGTTATACAGAAAACACACAACATTCATTTCTTACCGTAGACTCTGAGGCAGGTTCTACCAATGAAGGCGCCTTTCGGAAAGGTGTTGAACACACAGCGATAGCAGCCTTCATCGTGGTCTGTCACGTTTCTGATAATGACGGAGCTGTTCTGCAGTCCATCGGATTTAACCTCCACTTTTCCTTGAAAACCAGACGTCACCCTTTTACCAAATCTTTGGGTGTAGGTAGCAACATTCTTCACCCCCTCAGGTAAAACTCTCTGCCAGGTGACTTGAACAACATCTTTAGACTGAAGCAGCTGGCAGCTTAAACAAGCATCATCTCCTACGGCTGCAGTCACATCCTGCTGTGTTTGTATCAGAGCTGTTAGACCTGCAGGAGAGGAGAGTTTCACAGGTGAAGCTTCAAACTGTCTCACTTTCCTCATTTAGTTTGCACATCTTTACGTCTTAATCCCTCTGACAAGATGTAAGCAGAGAGAAAATGTGTTCCTTTGTACTGTACATATAAATTGTCCTGCCCTTCACAGTTTGTGGTCATTTATATAGAATATAAATATAGGCGTTATCAAAAGCAAAAGTACATTCACAATCAACCGCGTAAAGTTAACCGCGTAAAGTTAACCGCGTAAAATCACCCGCCTGAAATGCACTTAGTGACGCAACTGGACTAAACCAATAAATTCAAGAGTCACAGCTGTACTGTCAGTTTAACAGAGATGACGTCACGTACAGCTGAATTAAGTGTGTAAAACATGTTACTGTATCATCTTTCTCTTACCTTTCTGAAAGAATCCCAACACACACAACAGATGAACGAGTGCTCGGTGCTCCATCTCTGCTGTAGATTGCAGACCGAATAAACCGCCAACACTGCAGGCTGCACAGGTGTCCAAAGGTGACTTCCGGTACGCTGATCCCCGCGGGGGGTCACGTAAACATGAGTTCACCGAAACATGAAGCAACCAAACCGAAGAAACAAGCCTGTATGCTAATCTTATTATTAAGTGATAACTTAGGACTGTTATTTAATAAGAAATGACTAATTTACTGTTAAATGTGATTTAAACAGCGTGTGGCGCCTGGTGCACCCTCCCCCTCCACAGTGGTACATCCCGACCAATCAGGGAGCAGAACATGGACATGAAGTAATTCATCACAGACTGAGCAGGTTAAGACAGATATTAGTTAGAGAACGTTGTAGATAACACACATAACATATTGATTGATAAGAAACATTGATTTGTTTTATTATAGTTGAATATCACTTTCACACAGTTATTGATATCAGTACAGACTGTAATTTCATCATGATTCAGTTTACTTAAAAACAAAAACAAAACCAGCTGTACAGTTATATACATTTCATTTGAACTATTGTAAAATATATCAGAGATGTTACAAAACACAAGAAGTCACTGATATTCGATAATAAGTTTAAAGTTTTTATTAGTAAAAAACGATCAACTCATGATAAAATGCACAAACTCATGATCAAAGTCATCACAGTGATCAAAAAATACAGAGATCCAGCTCACCCTCTCTCTCTGTTAACTAAAAACCCGCCCACATCCACTTGACCGCTACCCCCCTACTCAATATGACACATAATAATATATCAGAACCAAAACAAACAACAAAAGATAACAATATCCCTTCACCTTGTATCTAATAGAAAAACATCAACTAATGCATTCGTGGCTCCTACAAATACGACCACAGTCGCAATCTTAGGCCACAATTTAGCTCAACAAAATATCTTTTTTGAAGGTGCTTTTGTGACCTGTTGTTGACATCATTGAACATTCTTTTAACTCACGACTTCAGGATGGAAACAATCTGAGGTAATTTAATCTTCAGCATAATTCAGTAATTTTAAGCCAACAAAAGATACAAAAAAAGCAGCAGTACATTTAAAACACACATCATTTGAAATAACACAAACTGATTCACAGGAGCAAACAAATAACATTACAAGACATAAAAAAAAATGCATTTAAAATACTATTAAAGACAAGTAAGAAGACGCCAAGAAACAAAACATTACAACAAGTTAAAAAATGGGGAAGTAGGCTAAAATAGAAAAATGTTTAAAAGAGACGAGAAAATAAAAGTCACAGTGCCGTTCAACCTTTAAAATTGCTTCAGTGAAAAGCAGCTGCAGACAGAAAGGTCTTCAGTGTTGATTTAAAAGAGGTGAGAGAATAGCAGCGTTCAGAATCCAATCCAATCCACTTTATTTATATAGCACGAGTTTAAACAAACACAAGGTTTCCAAAGTGCTGCACAAAAGGATAAAACAGAGATAAAATAAATAGATAAATAGATACATTAAAAAGAAAATATGCATGTGCACACATAAAACAAGTACAATCACATAAAAATCAACACTCTACGTGGTGTTAAAAGCCAAAGAAAAGAGGTGGGTTTTAAGAAGAGTTTTAAAATGAGACAGAGAGGAGGCCTGTCTAATGTGCAGTGGCAGACCATTCCAAAGCTTTGGAGCTGCTATGGCAAACGCTCGGTCCCCTCTGAGCTTAAGCCTAGCTTAAGGGGCCAGTTGTTCAAAAAATTTAATCTGGATCAAAACGATCCGGATTTAGAAATCCCATTTTTTGCTATCCAGGATCAGGTAATCCGTCTTACTTTTATGCCGGTTTTTCAAAGCAACATTGGATTGGATCACCCTGATCCAGATACACAGTTTTCAAGATTACCAAATCCGGATTACCAGAGCTCTAAACCAACCGATCGGATGGCATGATATTAGGAGACAGTGCCTATCCTCTCTGGGCTGATGACTCTTTTTCTTGCAGCAACCACACCGGCGCAGGCAAGCTTCAACACTCATTGCAAAACAAGATGTGCAATTGAGCGTTTAAATGGAGTTCTGAAGAGAGGCTTTGCATGCCTTAACTACTTGCGAGTGGAACCACAGGGAGCATGCAACATAATACTTGCGTGTATTGTCCTGCACAACATCGCTACCAGGCACAATGTCCCTCTCTGTGATGATGTTTATGATGCACCTGAGCCTGTTGAAGAACCAGACCAACCTCTGGCCTTCTGTCAGAATGAGGGACTGACTGGACGTGTAGTCAGGGATGCAATTGTTAGAAACTATTTTTGACAGGTTCATCTCTGTTGGTTGTTTCTTTAAAATTAATATACAGTGATGAATGACAGAACAATTTAAAATATTATTTTTGTTAGTTATTAAAATCTGTTTGAGGGGATTGTTTCATGGGGACAAGATCATTTTTATTGTTATTCTATTTTTACTTTACTATACTGATTTGCTATACTGAAAGGCTTAATTTTTATCTGCTTTATCACTGTAAACAAGTCAAGCGCAAAATATAAGTAAAAGTATATACACTAAATGATAAAAATGTATTATTTGACCAATTTTAAAGTTTTACTACATTTTCTCCCTGAAATCCACCTTGAAATCCTGCCTCCTGTTGGGATCAGGATAATCCAGATTTTTTGGATCAAAGTTATCCAAATCCAACTGAAACGTTTTGAACAACACAAACTGAAGGTTTGATCCAGATTCAAACTAGGATTGGATTCCGTGATCTAATGCGATTTCAGAATCCTTCTTTCCCTTTTGAACAACCCATTTTCAAGATTTGATCCAATCCGATAACCAAAATCCGATCGGATTACCTTTGAACAACTGGCCCTAGGTGCTGTCAGGAGCAGCTGGTCAGCTGACCTGAGAGAACAGCTGGGCATGAAGGGGTGCAGCAGCTCAGAGAGGCACAGTGGGGCAAGGCCATTCAAGGCCTTAAAAACAAATAAAAGAATTTTAAAATGAATCCTAAAATGGACGGGCAGCCAGTGGAGTGAAGCTAAAATAGGTGAGATGTGCTCATACTCCATCATTATAATCAAATACAGGCGTGTTCACTTCTTTACTCAGACCTGAAGACGACCACCTGTGGTCAACACATCATATCAGTCACGTCCACATTTGTGTCCATAAATGCAGCGCGCCAAATGTTGTAAGTGATCTTTCCTAGTTGTCACCATATTTTAGGGCAGTTTTCCTTCTGTCACCAGTCTTGTGGGTTATTTTGTGTCAAAGTAGTTTTCAGCAAATTTCAGGCGATGGTTCCGGGTTTTCACCTACTTCCCTTTTCTCAGGTGGCGTCCGTTTCCTCAAGTTCTTGTTATCTTGACGCATCAAAGGCGTTTCAGTCCTTTAGTGAAAAACAACATATGAATCAGTTTCATCAGTCTGAAGCAACAAAAACATTTACAAGTGAGAATAAATATAGGATCTTACTCTTCGAGTAAGTTGTTTTTGGTGACATCTTGATCTACTCCGAGTCTCTTTGTCTCCCACTGAAGGATGAAGAAAAGTCAATGGTGAATCTTTTACTTTGGTGTGATTGAAAAGATCGAATCAATCATCGCCAATTAAATGAGACAAATGATGAGCTGAAAGTTAAGAATCACCTGTTCCTACGTCTTCGTATCAGCAGGACTGCTGCTGCTGCAACACAACAGAAGACCAGCACCACAGACAATGTAGTGATGGTGGTGAAAACTGTGATCTCACTCCCAGAATACTCATGGAAACCTGTCAGATAAAGAGAAGACATGAGTTTAAAGTTCTCATGGTTCTATAAATCAGTGTGTGTGGAAGTGCTCCTCACCTTCAGCAGACTGTTGGACTTCAGCAGGAATCCTCCTGACCTCCTCTTTCTGAGGAGCAGAGAGCACTCGCACTGCACATCGAACCTCTGTGTCCACGTCATGGAGACGAGTCAGCACAGCTGTAGAGGTGACAGTGACTGTACCGTTGGTGTTGTTCACACTGACGGAGCTGTTTCCAGGAAAGTGGACGTGGTCTCTCAGGACAGTTAATGTCACTGTGGGAGCAGGTCGACCTGTGGCCGAGCAGGACACCACTGTCTCCTCAGAGCCTGGTGCTCCCACATGGAGAACGGATTCATGCAGCTCTGCACACAAAGACATTTCAATATGTCACATTCATGATGTCGTAGCAAAAACATCAACATATGACTTAATACTTTCTGTCCTGAATGTTAGTTTGTATGGTGAGATCAACCTAATGAGCAGTGAAACTGATTAAAGTCATAATTCTCTACATATAGTGTTCTTTGTAATGTACAACAGAAATGACTTCACTTTACCGTAGACTTGGAGGCAGGTTGTAGCTTCTAGTTCATCACCAGGATCAATGTTGAACAAACAGAAATAGCAGCCTTGATCTTCCTCTGTCACGTTTCTGATAACGATGGAGCTGTTCTGCAGTCCAGCATCTGCAAACTTTATTTTATCTCTGAAGGCAGCATTCACTTTCACATCATATTCTTTGCGGTAAGAAATAAGATTCTCCATCTTCTTGGGTAGAATCTTACACCAAGTGACCTGAACAACATCTTTAGGTTTCAGCAGCTCACAGTTTAAGAGGACTTCTTCTCCTTCAGCTGCGATCACAGTCTGCTGTGTTCGTATCAGATCTGTCAGACCTGCAGGAAGAGAAAGATTCAAAGGTGAGGCTTCAATGTTTGTGTTCACTGGTCAGAGTGAAGCACAATGGAAATATGTTTTTTTAATATAAATAATCTGCTATAAAAAGATGTCAACAATTTGTGTTCATGTGCTCGTGGACACATTCTGCACTTCAGGTATCAGAAATGTGTTCTATTTAAATACCAAACATGATGGTCTGTGCTGACGAGGCTTCCTAGAATTCTCTCAGAGTTTCTAAACTCGCCTTAAACTGAGTCTGAGCTTTAGAGTGATTTAGCTCTGAGAGAGGAAGAGACTCTTGTGAGCAGGCGTGGTCGAACACTTTGTTTTTAAAATAATTCTAAAAGCTGTGATTGGTTGATTAAGAAAATAATTAAAAATGCACTTTGTGATAATGATCATAGAATCAACCGTTACATTGGCCTTAAGATTTAATATCTAGAAATATCTACAGACTGAATTACTGTGATGTCGCCGTGACAACAACAGTTCCTTCAGAACAGAAAACTGGCCCATGAGTTGCAGTGAGGAGATGTTGTCATGGCAACAAAATAGTGAGGGCCCAAATGGAGTTACAGAGACGAGCAGATGGAAACTAAGGCAAGCTTTAAAAAGGTGCACTTTGTGGTTTTGGAGAAGGGAATAAAACTCAGAGAGCAGGGGTGGACTGGGACAAAAATGTGGCCCTGGACTTTTTGGTCCAGACCGGCCCACGACAATCCGCGCAGATATTGTGCCAACTCGCCCCGTTGATGTACATACAAACACACAAGCTCTTAATAACACCACTACACTAAACAATATCCCTTTATATTTTGAAGCCTTGAATAAAATCAATGATAACTACACCGTGTGTTGCTCATTTGCTCTTAAGAAGGATACTGGAGAAAGATTTAAGATTCAAGAGTGTTTATTTGTCACTCACTCATAAAGGTACAAGCAGTGAATCATAGCATTGGCAGGCTGGCAGCCAGCTACTGTAGGTGCCTGTAGATGTAATGATCTACATGCTTCATGCATCTACATGGTCAAATCACATCACATTGCAACATGTGAGTTGTAAGCTTGTAGATCTGCAATTTTGTGTGGCATCCTTTGATGAAAGTATGAAATAGGGCTTAAGTGGTAAATAAAAGCAACTAATCAATTAATCAGGATAGTATATGAATATGGTTATTGTTTTCCAACACTTTAGATAACTAGATTTAGTTGTAACACACCATCCAGAGTTTCACCCACCGGGAAACAGGCTGAGAGAGGAAAGCAGCGAAGAGGGAGAATCGAAACAGCACAAGGTTTTGGATGACAGAGACGTTGATAAAACAGAAGAGGAACGACACAAACTGAACACAAGAATAAACACGGTATGGGCCATGTCAGGTTTAAAAGACTGGTTAGAAGACTTGAATTTCAGCGGATGATTCATCAGCTGTGTTCTAAAGAATGTTCTGCTCAACGTCTTTGTCGTCGGTTTAGCGAACTATATTTCTCTGCTGAAAAACATTATGAATGTTAACAAATAAATTGTAAAAAGACACACTGAGTGAAGTTTTTTTCCGTGTTAGCAAGTAGCCGTGTAATAAGCGGGATAATGTTTAGGAAGGCGGTCATTATCAGGAAAATACGTCCCGTCAGTACGAACCAGAATGACTTCTGGAAACAGATGTAGACACCTTTTGTCGACGAATCTCACACTGACAGAAACAAAGAGTCCCACAGCTGAGCTTTCAGTTTAAGAGCGAGAAGTCTCACAGCTGTATAAAAATGACTGTATCGTCTCTTTCTTACCGTTCTGAAAGAGTCCAAACACACAAAGTAAATGTAGAACTGCTCTCAGCTCCATCTCTGCTGCTGACTGTAAACATATTTTTCCCGGCTGCTGTGCTTGAAAGTGAAAGTTATAGTTAGAGACGTTATTGAGGCGGAGCTACAACTGACTGTAGTGAAATCTGACACGTGGGGAGGAAGAAGATGATCCATCTGACAGAAAATATGAACCACTGGGCGTGATCAAAACAAATACGTCACAATGGGTGTATAACAGATGTTTTCCTTTTCAGTCTTCACGTTGACACATGAACGTGACAGATTTCTCTTCCTGACTTCACTCAAGTTATCAGTGTTTCACTTGGTGTCACTATAATCTGGGACAGAGTCAGAGAGTGAGGAAGAGACGAATGTGACTCAACACAACGTGAAACTGTAAAACATCACCTACAATAGTTCATACAGTTATTAGACGAGAGTCATGTTTGAAAAAACACTGAAAAGTTCCCTTCAGGGGGCCTTTTTTATTTTTCACCCTCAAACATCCTGAGTTTGTCACTGTGGACACAATACAAGATGTAGTTAGAAAGATCAACATGATCCAGAGCAGCAGAAACATACAGACACAGAAACACTTTTTTGTCTTTAAATCACATTTTAATAAGGTGTGCAAAATGTACAAATATACAGAAACAGTTCAGAAGATAAAGCGTTTAAAACATATTACAAAGAAAGTCCATAAACATATTGCACAGGTTAATTATAAAGAGTTTGACAGAGATCAGCACATGGAAGCAAAACAATACAGTAAATGTTTTTGTGTCAGGGTAGAAGAATAAAGACACACATCAAATGTTAAAGTGCAAAAAATTAATAACCAACACACACAAAACATTTGTCTCTATATCATACATCTCATTTAAAATGTATACATACTTACAGCTTTATAGTGTACAATCATTGAGGTTGTTTTTTTGGAATAAGATTTTAAAAATGCTTCATGTGACACCTTTATAGATCCGAGATCTGAGCAAAAAAAATATAACTGTAACATAACTTGGTCAGAGGAACTTGGACTCATGATATTTAGTTTTATCTCTCTTTTCCAGATGACACTATCAGCTCCAGTCTGTGACATCACTGCCTCCTGCAGGACATTTCCTGCTTTTTAACTCCATCACTGAATCAGCTTGTAACGCTGGTATTCAGCCTGAAGCAAACATTTAGTGTTGCATTCACTGTAATTCTGAACTTTGTGTTATGAAATCGTTGACTATGATAGTTACGTTTTTTTATTCGTTTTTTCCCGTAGACGTCCGCAGTCTTATCAGCTCGTTCTCTTCCTGCATTGAAGGTGTTTTGTTCCTTCAAATGAAAAATGAGACATTGTTCAGTTTCATGACTGCAGTAAGTAAACAGAAGCAGTGAGAAAAGTGACGATAAAACAGAGAGAAAAACACGTAAAACAAAGTAAGGTGTCAGTTTCTCTCTCTGAACAAATGTTATGATAATGAACACGCTGATGAACACATGATGCTCCATGAAGCGTTCAGTGCATCACACATGGCGTCATTAATAAACACAGTTTCAGTTGTGGAAAGTCCAAACAGAGTGAAGACTGAATCATGTTGAGAAGAAGCAGGAAATAATAAATGTGTACAAGTAAAAATGAATAAAATGTCTTACTCAGTGTTTCCGTTTGGTTTCTGTGATGTCCTGACCTCCTCTGGCTCTCTGAGGGACGAGCTGAAGACAAGAAGAAAAGTCAACACTGAACAAACATTTATAATATTTTTTTATTCATAGGTTTTTTCTGAAAAGATCTCGATCAATTATTAAAATATTAACTGTGATCCAGAGGCACAACAAGACAGATGTTTAGCTAAAAGTTAGAAAAGTCACCTATTCTGGAGTTTTTGTTCCTGCAGGACTGTGACGATGACTGAACCACAACACACGGCCTCCACAGAGAACACCAGAAGAGGAATGATCCAAGAGTAACCTTTGAGAACAAAGGAAAATTAGTGATATAGAACCAGAATCCTCATTAAACCCATTATTATTATTTTTTCTTTTTTCAGACATGAGCGGTGAGGCATTCATCACTCTGTAAATGAGTGTGTGTGGAAGTGCTCCTCACCTTCAGCAGACTGTTGGACTTCAGCAGGAATCCTCCTGACCTCCTCTTTCTGAGGAGCAGAGAGCACTCGCACTGCACATCTAACCTCTGTGTCCACGTCATGGAGACGAGTCAGCACAGCTGTAGAGGTGACAGTGACTGTACCGTTGGTGTCGTTCACACTGACGGAGCTGTTTCCAGGAAAGTGGACGTGGTCTCTCAGGACAGTTAATGTCACTGTGGGAGCAGGTCGACCTGTGGCCGAGCAGGACACCACTGTCTCCTCAGAGCCTGGTGCTCCCACATGGAGAACGGGTTCATGCAGCTCTGAACACAAAGATATCAGATGAACTAAATGTTGTTAGTGGTGAGGATGAAGACACAATGCAGCAGCATGCTTTGTGTGAAGCTGGTTGGTTCTTACCGTAGACTTGGAGGCAGGTTGTACCAATGAGAGCACCTTCAGGGTCGGCGTTGAACAAACAGAGATAGCAGCATTCATCTTCCTCTGTCACGTTTCTGATGAAGATGGAGCTGTTCTGCAGTCCAGCATCTGTAAACCCGACTTTATCTTTAAAGTCAGGATTCACTTTTTCACCATATCTAGTGGTGTAAGTAACAAGTGTCTCCTCTTTGTCAGGTAAAACTTTGTGCCAGGTGACCTGAACAACATCTTTAATCTGCAGCAGCTCACAGCTGAAACCAGCTTCTTCTCCAACAGCTGCCGTCACAGTCCTCCGTGTTCGTATCAGCTCTGTCAGACCTGCAGGACACGACAGATTATTAGTACTGTGATTGTGGGTGGTGTTTATAAGTCATGTGTGAAACCAGAAATAGACTTTTAACTGAAAATGTGTCTATATTCACAACAAGAATCACAGAAGAACATGTAGTTTCAAAAGACTTCCTGCAACAAACACTGATATGAGCACAATGAATACGTAACTTCAGGAAACGGATGCAGACCATGTTTTGGCAATAAATCTCACACTGACAGAAACAAAGAGCAGTCAGCAGTCTCACAGCTGTGCTTTCAGTTTAAGAGCAAGATGTTTCACAGCTGAATAAAAATGACTGTATCGTCTCTTTCTTACCGTTCTGAAAGAGTCCAAACGCACAAAGTAAATGTAGAACTGCTCTCAGCGCCATCTCTGCTGCAGACTGTAGAAACGTCTTCCACAACTGAGCGTGAAAGAAATATTATTTTCTCGTAGGTGGAGCTACAACTGACGGATGGAGTGAAATCTGACAGTTGATGGAGGAACAATCCTACATGTCCAGATCGGGCTTGTTGCTCCTATGTGCGCACAACGCGCATGAGATCACATTTAAGTGTGCCAAACACAGTTTCAGTTATTTAGTAGCCAGGTTCCTTTGGCGCAGTTGTCCCCTGGGCCCGATCAGAACCAGGACATCACATTGTGTGTATAACAAATATTTATCAGTGTTTCACTTGGTGACACTATAATCTGGGACAGAGTCAGAGAGTGAGGAAGAGAGTCGACCGATGTGACTCAACACATAAAAACAGTTAGGTCCCTGAGTAATAAGTCACTTTAAACAATTTAAGAATCCTGCTGACCAGACACAGAGGACACCAACACAGCTCCTGTCTGTTCAGCACCTGCTCCTCAATAGTGTGTGAGCTGGGAATTAAACTCAGCTGGCTCTGATTACCCAGTACCCCGGTCACAAATCGTTCATACACTTATTAGAAGAGAGTCATGTTTGAAATAACACTGAAAAGTTCCCTTCAGGGTGCCTTTTTTATTTTTTTACCCTCAAACATGCTGAGTTTGTCACTTTGGACACAGTACAAGATGTAGTTAGAAAGATCAACATGATCCAGAGCAGCAGAAACATCTACAGACACAAAAACACTTTTTTGTCTTTAAATCACATTTTAATAAGGTGTGCAAAACGTACAAATATACAGAAACAATTCAGAAAATGAAGCACTTCAAACATTTCATTTAAAAGAGGAAATCATTACAAAGAAAGTCCATAAACATATTGCGCAGGTTAATTATAAAGACTTTGACAGAGATCAGCACATGGAAGCAAAACAATACAGTAAGTGTTTTTATCATGTGTCAGAGTAGAAGAATAAAGACACACATCAAATGTTAAAATGCAAAAAATTAATATATTGATGATAATACATCTCATTTAAACTTCATACATACTTAAAGCTTTACAGTAGATGATGATCCAGGTCATCGTTTTGAAATAAGATAGAAAATGCTTCACGTGACAGTTTTATAGATCCATTATTCAAGCAAAAAATTTAATTCTGTAACACAACTTGGTCAGAGGAACTTGGACTCATGATATTTAGTGTCGTCTCTCTTTTCCAGACGACACTTTCAGCTCCAGTCTGTGACATCACTGCCTCCTGCAGGACATTTCCTGCTTTTCAACTCCCAGTTTCTAAATCTCTCTGAAAAAATGTGATGTAAATGAACACGCTTACTATAAGTACATGATGGTCCATGAAGACTTCAGTGCATCACAATCGACTTCATTAATTAAAAATTGAAAAAAAGTCAGTGCTGAACGAACATTTGTACATTTTCTTATTTTTATTAGCATACAAATAACATTAAAAGACATGAAAATAAAATGCATTTAAAATGCAATTAAAAACAAGTAAGAAGACATCAAGAAACAAAACATTAAAACAAGTTAAGTCGGCTAAAATAGAAAAAGGTTTATAAGAGACCAGATTAGAAAATAAAAGTCACAGTTCAGTTCAAACCTTTAAAACTGCTTCAGTGTAAAGCAGCTGCAGACAGAAAGGTCTTCAGTGTTGATTTTAAAGAGGTGAGAGTCGGAGCAGACCTGCAGTTTTCAGGGTTTGTTCCAGATCTGTGGTTCATAATAACTGAACGCTGCTGCTCCATGTTTAGTTCTGACTCTGGGGACTGAAAGCAGACGAGAACCTGACGACCTCAGAGGTCTGGACGCTTCATAACGTAGCAGCCGGTAAGAAGTGTATTTTGTATTTTGACCCGAAACCATTTAGTGCTAAACCAACAGACAGGAAGCCAGTGTAAAGATGTGAGAACTGGAGTGATGTGATCTGTTTTGGTTCTTGTTCGGACTCGAGCAGCAGCGTTCAGAATCAGCAGCAGCTGTCTGATAGAATGTTTTTAGAGTCCAGTAAAGACACAGTTACAGTAGTCGAGTCTGCTGAGGATAAATTCACAGACAAGATTTTCTAAATCCTGCTGAGACATAAGACCTTTTATCCTGGAGATATTCTTAAGGTGACTTTGTCACAGTCTTAGTGTGGCTGCTGAGCCGAGACTGTTAGTCGTTCTTCTTGGCTCCAAAAACAATTATTTCAGTCTTACCTTTGTTTAACTGAAGAAAACTCTGACACATCCAATCACTGATTTGTTCAGTGCATCTACTCAGTGTTTGTATGACATTATAGTCCCCTGGTTATATACATTTGTGTGGCATCTGCATAACTATGGTTAGCCTCTGTAACCACGTCTGACTTCAGAAGAGTTTAGATCACTAACTCATTAATTCTGTTCCTGTGTTGTTCCATCATTATAATCAAATACAGGTGTGTTCACTTATTTACTCAGATCTGAAGAAGACCACCTGTGGTCAACACATCATATCAGTCACGTCCACATTCATGTCCATAAATGCAGCGCGCCAAATGTTGTGAGTGATCTTTTACAGTTGTCACTAGGGGTGGGCAAAAATATCGATACGGCAATATATCGCGATACTTTGCCGCCCCAATACAATATCGATTTTTCAACTCCAAATATCGATATATCGCCGAAGAGCGACTCTGCTGTGTGGCGGGTGTATTTCTGTAGTAGAGAGAGTGGCTGAGGTCTTTGCAAAATGGAAGGCAAGTTAACAACGCCTCCGGAATTTAAAGTTGATGTTTGGAACCAAAGTATCGTGATACGTATCGTATCGTGAGGTTCTTGCCAATACCCACCCCTAGTTGTCACCATATTTAAGAGCGGTTTTCCTTCTGCCACCAAGCTTGTGGGTTATTTTTTGTCAAAATAGTTTTCTGCAAATTTCAGGCGATGGTTCCGGGCTGTCACCTACTTCCTTTTTTTCAGGTGGCGTCCGTTTCCTCAAGTTCTCGTTATCTTGATGCGTGACAGGTGTTTCAGTCCTTCAGTGAAAAACAACATATGAGTCAATTTCATCAGTCTGAAGCAACAAAAAACATTTACAAGTGAGAATCAATATAGGATCTTACTCTTCGTGTTGAGTTGTTTTTGGTGACATCTTGATCTCCTCAGAGTCTCTTTGTGTCCGACTGAAGGATGAAGAAAGGTCAATGGTGAATCTTTTACTGACTGGTGTGGTTGAAAAGATCGAATCAATCATGACCAGATTAAATGAGACAAATGATGAGCTGAAGTTAAGAATCACCTGTTCATATGTCTTCGTATCAGCAGGACTGTGATGAGTGCTGCTGCAACACAACAGATGGGCAGCACCACAGACAATGTAGTGATGGTGGTGGAACTTGTGATCTCACTCCCAGAATCCTCATTGAAACCTGTCAGATAAACAGAAGACATGAACGATGAAGTTGTCATCATTCTATAAATGAGTGTGTGTGGAAGTGCTCCTCACCTTCAGCAGGAATCCTCCTGACCTCCTCTTTCTGAGGAGCAGAGAGCACTCGCACTGCACATCTAACCTCTGTGTCCACGTCATGGAGACGAGTCAGCACAGCTGTAGAGGTGACAGTGACTGTACCGTTGGTGTTTTTCACACTGACGGAGCTTTTTCCAGGAAAGTGGACGTGGTCTCTCAGGACAGTTAATGTCACTGTGGGAGCAGGTCGACCTGTGGCCGAGCAGGACACCACTGTCTCCTCAGAGCCTGGTGCTCCCACATGGAGAACGGGTTCATGCAGCTCTGCACAGAAAGATATCAGATGAACTAAATGTTGTGAGTGGTGAGGATGAAGACACAATTCAGCAGCACGCTCTGTGTGAAGCTGGTTGGTTCTTACCGTAGACTTGGAGGCAGGTTGTACCAATGAGAGCACCTTCAGGATCAATGTGGAACAAACAGAAATAGCAGCCTTCATCTTCCTCTGTCACGTTTCTGATGAAGATGGAGCTGTTCTGCAGTCCAGCATCTGTAAACCCGACTTTATCTTTAAAGGCAGGATTCACTCTTTGACCATATCTAGTGGTGTAAGTAGCAAGTGTCTGCTCCCCGTAAGGTAAAACTTTGTGCCAGGTGACCTGAACAACATCTTTAATCTGCAGCAGCTCACAGCTGAAACCAGCTTCTTCTCCAACAGCTGCTGTCACAATCCTCTGTGTTCCTATCAGATCTGTCAGACCTGCAGGACACGACAGATTATTAGTACTGGGATTGTGTTTGGTGTTTTTTGTCTTTAAAAATGTGACACAAAACATGAATTATAAGTCATGTGTGAGGCCAGATGTTGACTTTTAACTGAACATGTGTTTATATTTACAACAAGAATCACAGAAGAATAGTTTCAAAAGTCTTCCTGCATGTTCTACATTAAAAGAATCTTGTGACATTATGTTGGAGAACAAACACCGATATGAGCACAATGAATGAGGGAGTGAAGGCAACAGAGGCAGACCACGTTTTGGCAGCGAAACTCTCTCTCTGACTGTTTGACTAATTGTGTGCACACTCCACTGAATAACAGTGAAGTTATTGGACATTTTTCCCAATAGATATTCCTCAAATTTATGCCAAACCACATTTGTTCAAACCAACAGTTGTAGAATAACCAGCAGGAGATCACTGATGTGTGAAATGATTGTGGTGACACTCCACTGAATAATAGTGAAGTTATTAAATATTTTTTGTAGTATCTCTTTACAGTGTTGCACTTTGTAGCTGACGAGACCAAAGTTCATGTCCAGCCCGGAGGAGCTCGATATGAAGAAAATACGGTTGCAGCTTGTTGTCGACCTTCCTACGGTAGGAAAAAGTCGTCGTTTGTGTTTTAACAAAGTTTCCCTTATGAGTTATTGATCCGGGAAGTTCGAATCTGTGAATAATATATTTACAGCTTTACCGAACTCAGAAAGTTAGAGCAGTCTCACAGCTGTGCTTTCAGTTTAAGAGCAAGAAGTTTCACAGCTGTATAAAAATGACTGTATCGTCTCTTTCTTACCGTTCTGAAAGAGTCCAAACACACAAAGTAAATGTAGAACTGCACTGAGCGCCATCTTTGCTGCTGACTGTAAACATATCTCCCGGAACTGTGTGAAAGTGAAAGTATTAATGATGAACGTCATCTTCATGTGGGCGGAGCTTCAACTGACTGACGTAGAGAAATCTGACACTTGGGGAGAAATAATCCTACAGCAGGAGGAACTATATGATCCATCCCACAGAAGATAAGAAGCTGCAACATTTACTTTACTGTGTGTTAGCCAGGCTGCTGAAACAGGCAGAACACATCACATTGGGTTATATTACAAATATTTGCCTTTTCAGTCTTCATGTTGAGACATGAACGTGACAGATTTCTCTTCCTGACTTCACTCAAGTTATCAGTGTTTCACCTGGTGTCACTATAATCTGGGACAGAGTCAGAGAGTGAGGAGGAGACGAATGTGACTCAACACAACGAGAAACTTTAAAACATTATCTAGAATAGTTCATACAGTTATTAGATGAGAGTCATGTTTGAATAACAGTTTGTCACTGTGGACACAATACAAGATGTAGTTAGAAAGATCAACATGATCCAGAGCAGCAG
>CAEMYA010000895.1:7379-34346 GCA_903131615.1 Diplodus sargus | reverse complement strand
TATAAAGCCATGCTTAAGCACACACTCACATGCACACAAACGGACACACACACACACACACACACACACACACACACACACAGTATATTTCCCAACATTGAAACTATATTTAATGATTATCTTTTTTCTTTCATTCAAGCCGGGAACTCCATTCGAATAATTACATGTTTTAATCATCGATATATTGAGATTTATTGAATTTCTCAGTCCGATTCAGAGTATTTGATTCATTCTCACTGTAACATCTCTTCTTACTCCGTCAGCTGCTTTTCAACACAAATTTAAGCTAGCATTGCAGTTTGGCTCAAACCTTATATTCTATTTTTAATGCTTCGTTTTCACCAAATTATTAGGAAGCTTCATTCTCTTCAGATGAGACTTCAAATAAATTAAAGCAACCAATTCAGTTTGGCCTTAGTTTTTCAACCAATTCTACATCATTTTAAACCCAGGAACTGTGTTTAAATTTATTTAAATATTCCCAATCATCGACACATCTAGATTTATTGAATTTCTCAATCTGATTCAGAGTCTTTGACTCATTCTCACTGTAACATCACTTCAAACTCTATATATTTTAATGCTTCATTCTCACCCAACTATTACAAAGCTTCATTCTCTTCAGACGAGACTTCAGATGAATTAAAGCTACGAATTCAGTTTGGCTTTAGTTTTTGAACAAATTCTACATTATTTCACAGTTTTTTAGATATTGTGGACATTATTCAAAGTTTTCACAGCCAGCAGTCCGCATTTAGCTTCAGCTGGTCACGAGGAGCATTCACAACCGCAAGTTCTTCAGAACTTGCCTTTTCTAGTTGATATACATTTTTTGCCAAATTCTCCAAAACCTGCCACAGATATATCCAGCTGACTTGATCGAAGGCTTTTAGCGCATCCAGGCTGAATATAGCTGCAGGGCGTGTATCTGATTCTGACGCATGTAATATATGGAGAAGGCGTCGGATATTGTCTGATGCAAATGTCCCCTTTAAAAAACCTGTTTGGTCACAATGAATTAATTTACCCACACATGGCTCCAGTCTTCTGACCAGCACTTTGGCAAAGAGCTTCAGTTCTGTTTTGATGAGTGATATCAGCCTGTAACTGCCGCATCTCAAAGATGGTTTATCTTTCTTAAGCAGGACTGATATGAGAGATGTATTTTGGTCATGATGGAAGGAACCAGTGTCTAAAGCATATTTAAGAGAATTTAAAAGCAATGGCCCAACGATATCCCACACTTCCAAAAACAACTCTAAAAGCAGCCCGTCAAGGCCAGGTGATTTCCCTTTTTGCATTGAGCTCAATGCCTCTTTAAGTTCTAAAAGTGTGAGTGGTGTTTCAAGGCATTCTGCATCATTGTCAGTCAGATGGTAATTTAAGTAATAAACTGAAGGTATCAGCTGGACTGTACGTCGACGTCGCCCCCATATTGGATGTGGCAGCTCAGCCCCGTGAACTAATACAAGCCAATGGAGTGAACTTTATCAAGCTAACAAAGTGCTATAAGTTAATGTCTGTCATTTACACATTCACACATGGGTTGAAATAAAGGTGTTAATCCCACGAGGGGAGGCCTTGGGTTGAAATTGCGTTTACAGATTTGTCTAAATTTGTGTCACACACCTGGTTAAAATCACCCCCAACTATAAGCTGATGACCTGGAAAGTTTAGGAGAGAATTAGAGATTGTGCTTAAGAAGTTTGGATCGTGGATGTTTGGGCCATATACCGATGCAAGAAAAAATTTTAGTATTGTTAAATGTAACACAGACGTAAGTCAGTCTGCCAATGCCATCGATTTTTCCACATTCACCCCTAACTTCCTACTGAATAAAATAGCCACTCCCTTTGTCCTGTTTGTCGCAGAAGAGTGAGCAACACACTTATAGAATCTATTAGGGATGCACCGATACCACTTTTTTTCAACCCGATACCGATACTTAGATCTGACTACTTGCCGATACCGAGTACTGATGCTGATACTACTACCACCAAAACAACCCCCAAAAAACTGTTAGGCAAAATGCAATTAATTGGAAGACAGGTTTTATTTTCATCTCTACTTGTTACAACACATGATGATAAATGAAAAATAAACATTTTCTGTGAAATTTTCTGAGAATTATTGCAGAGTTTCCACATTTTAATCAAACAAAATATCAATTAACTATTTTGCACTGTCTCCAGCTTTCAGATTGACACAACATTGATGAACCTATTGCAGAGTGTCCATATTTGAATCAAACAAAATCTCAAACTTAAGTCAGCATGCAATGGTGTGGTCTCTGAACTAAGTTTTTTGGGGAAAGTGAGTGGCAGGTTCTTTTTGATGAAACGAATCATCTCTGTATGATCAGCTGTGAGCCTGTTTCTTGCTCCTCTGCCGTTCCTCATGGGCTCCTTGAGTTCACAGTGACTCCGCCCCTGCAGTGACTTTTCACAGAGAAACAAACACAACATGCAGCGAGCCAAGAGCTCGTTCCTAAAACGGCACCGTCTCGTTACATTCCATCCGCAAGAGATGATAAATAGTCTCTTCGGATGGAGAAGAAAAGAAAAACGAAAAATAATAACAAAAGGGGCTTTCTTATTGACTCACTGTGGCTTCAACAGTGATACATGTCTCCTGTCCGAGTCCGTATGGGTATCAGAAACAATAACTCAAAACCATCTACTTGTAAGGCAAAATTGGGCTCTAATCAGGTTATCTCCTCATTTACCTGAATTAAATACTTAAAGTGACTAAATCAGTATTAAGGGGTAGTATACTTGTGTAAAAACAAAAATGATTTAAAAAAGGGGGAAATGGTATAAAAAAGGCGGGGGTGGGAAAAACGAAGCACCTATCATTGTTTCACCTCTCATCAGAATTATAGTTTATCCGCAGTGTGTACAGTGACCTGTAATGGCATTTATAAACCATCAAAAATATCAGTGATACAGCCGTAAACCTGTAAAATAAAGTACAGTACTATACACATTACCTCTTTTAAGTAAATATAGGTCAAATACTTAATACAGTCGAGAGGAGTGGAAGCAGCATGAAACCTTAAGTAATCCGCTGTTTGGGACAAGTTGAAGCGGGGAAAGTGTACGCCGAGGGTCCCTCGTCATCCGGTATGGTGGGGAAAGAGACGCGGGGGGTTCCGGTTTCACTGGATGTTGAACGAGGGCTCCGGTCGAGCCTGGCCATAAATGTCTCCGCATCCGCCACACTTCGAAAAAGTGCAGCGAGCCGTTGTGTCTAACCTTCAGGGTTGCTGGATATCTCAGGAACGGCCACAGACCTCTGTTGGCAAGCTGTTTTCTCACCGGATCGAAGGCTTTCCTCCTCTGTGCGGTATCGTTGCTGTAGTCAGGAAAAAACAGCAGTTTGGATGTCGATGTCTGCCCATTGCTGGATATCTGGTGTGTAGGCATGGACGAGAGGGCTCTGACTCCATTGAGAATTTTCTCCCTGTCCTGGTAACGAAGTAGCCACAAGATAAGTGTCCGCGGACGGCTGGTCCTGTCCTGGGTGGTGAATATACGATAGGCCCTTTGAAATTCAATCTTCTCCCCGGCCAGGGAGGGGATCTTGTAAAAATTGGATGGCATTTTCACCCTCCGCTGACTCTGGCAGGCCGACAAGTCGCAGGTTAGAGCTCCGTGATCTGTCCTCCATCTCAGCGACTTTCTGGCGGAGGTTTAGTAGCTCTTTCTGGAGGTCACCAACATCGTGTTTCGCCGCTCTGATGTTAGCCAATGTAGCGTCCAGCCTCCCCTGCAGCTTTCTACCGACCTCGATTTTCTGAGCATGATATCCCCGCTGAGTTTGTTTCTAATCATAGCTTTGAGGGCTTGGATTTCACCGGCAAGCATTTCCTCGACTGCCTCTCTCACAGCCAATTTAACTTTTCCGGTTAGCCTTTCTTCTTGCTCACGCAAGGCTAATAAGATGGCGGCAGTTGAAGTGTCCTCCGGTTCTTGGCCCGAAACCTTATTTTTACCTGCTGTCTCGTCCACAGACGATTTATTCTTCGCTCCTCTCCCGCTCAACATTTTGTAGCGATACTTAGACGTCATTTAAACTAGAATAGTTTCCTAATTCGAAAAAGATGTTTTTTGAAACCTGATGTTTATTTTCAGCCTTGTTCTTCTTCACTTAGATTAATATTCTCACTTTTGACAGCTGACTAGACTAGAAAGTGAATTAACATCTCTGGTGGTCATTTTCTCTGTCCAACAGGAGACCAGCCTCTACTGGACCCGGACCTGGACCTGGACCTGGACCTAGACCTGGACCTGAGCCCAGCTGTGTGTCCTTCAAGAGTGACTGGTCAAATGATCGTTACATTGATTTTAAAGGACAACCACCTCCTGCTGTAAAGAGGTGAGCTGTTAATAACATGAAAATACGGCTGATTGATGTTTTATGTTATTATTTAAACTTTTTTTCAGCATTGTTCTTATTTAGTACTTTTATATTCTTACATGTGAAAGCTGCCCAGCAGAACCAGTCTTCATCTCTTCAGTCCAGTTTAACATTTGTCTGATGACTGGTTGAGTGTAACATAGTGATTTTATTCAGGTTAACAGATGCTAGCTGCTAACAAAGGCTAATTGTGACTCCACTATGCCCCTCCATGTAGGAACTTGCCCCTCGTCGTTTATGCCACAACAAGGAGATGCGATCTGCATGTCTGTGTCCGTTTCACCTATAACCTAATTCCCTGCCACCTCATCATGACCTGGTCCCTTTTCCCCTTCTCCATGCACTCTGCTAGTTAGAAGACACCACGTGACAGGCAATAAACATGTTGCTTGCGGGGAAAGACTGCTTACTGAGCTCACGAGTGGAACCACCGGACTCCCTTCAATCACCTATTATATTATATACTGTGGCTTGCAAACAAAAGCACATCTGTGGACTTAATATTCCTTCACCCAACTTCCTGTCCGAGAACAAGAGCTGTGTGTTAAGGATACCCTCCAGCATCGGACTGTCCCATGTTACCGTGAAATCAATAGTCATAAAAGAGAACCATAAACATTTCCATACTAACAAGAGAAGTGGAGAGAGTGTCCTGATATTTTCCTAAATAAAGAAAGATGCAAAGATCCTCTCTTTAACAATATATTCTTCCAGAGCAGGACCAGATCTACAATTCGGCAATAAGTAGGCCTAATAAGTCCGTGATTTGATCAGTGAACATATGGCCTGGAGGGAGCAACGTGACCGAGCCTCCTCGGAGCCGCCCTCTCCTCAGCCTTAAAAAAGACACATCGCCCCACCGCCCGCTGCTCACTCAAAGTGGAAATCCCGCTGGGCCGGTGAACTACGTCATCGGGGAAGCCGCCGTGTCACCAGCCTGCGACCAAACAGCTGCTGCAGTTGCAGCCACAGGACCAGAGGGACGCTCCGTGGACATCTTCTGCTACAAGCAAGTAGGCTGAAGTCTCCGCACACAGCTGGAGTCACAAAGATCAGAGTTGGTGTCTTTAAAGCTTCGACTTCCACCTTATAAACTCAAGGAAATTTCGCATAGCGTCCCGTTAAAAAAGATAGTTTACTCCTGTGATTTTATGAAGTAACGGACCGTTACAATCAAATCCATCATCGGTTAGAAATCAGCTGTTCAATAATTCACTCCTACCATCTTCACTTTTTCTGTTATTTGTTGTTACCCGTTTGCATTATTATCCCATATTATTCACCCTGCTTTTATTTAGTTAATACATATATATAATCTTATGTCGTGTCTGTGCACGTTTAATTTGATGTGGGAAAATCGATGGGATCATGGAAAGAATTCACTACTTCAGAATAGGAGATCAAATATAAATTTGAAATTTAACAGGCTGATTAAATTTAAACTCCAACTGTCCAAGCCAACTTGGGTAGTTCGATGTTTGGAATAGTTCCCTCCGGCCTATTCCAGTAAATCAAATATCGGAGGTGGTGCCCCGTCTAAAGTGTTCTTATTATCAAGGTATTGTCTCCTACATCCATCAAGTCTGGTTTTCAGTCATGTGACCACAGAAGTTGAGACATGTCAGTCGTGCCATTAATCAAAAAATCTAAATCAGATTAAATACAGGCAACACAAGTTCAATGTCCTTCCTTTGTTTGTGTTCCCGCTCTTTTTCTGTGTTTCATGATCTCATCACAGCAGGATGACGGTGCACAAAGTGAACAATTACTTTTAACCTCTTCATCATGTTTGACTTCATGTTGTGTTTGTTTGTGAAACGAGCAGTAAAACAGTTTATAGTTGTTATACTCACTTTGATTCAGTTGATCTGAGCTCAGTCTAAGTCTTTGACAGTATGTGCAATAGCCGACACCTCCTGTCTTTTCTTAAAGTGCCCTTAACTGTTAAATCAGCTGCTGTAGTTGATCTGAAGTTCACAGACTTTCCATTCAAACACCTAAACACTGCAGCGAGTTTGTCTCTGATTGGACAGACACAATTTGACTGATTCTTCATGAAAACCTCTCATCACAAAAACAGTTTCTTCCCATCTGCAGCTGATGTTATTATGTTTATCTATCTATCTATCTATCTATCTATCTATCTATATATATATATATATATATATATATATATATATATACATATATTTATTTATTTATTTATTTATTTATTTATTAAAGGTACTTTATTCTTGTGGGATTTTCATGTCACTTCTATATTTTTCTACGATTTATGTATTTATATTTATTTTTGTAATTTTTGTGTGATTGTATATTTTAAGCACCACTGCACCAAGACAAATTCCTCGTTTGTGTAAAAACCGACCTCGCAGTAAATCTCATTCTGATTCTGATTCTGATTCTGATTTCCCCACAGAGTCGACCAGGAGAGCTCAGAGGTTCCCAGAGGTCCGTCTGTCCAGCAGCATCAGACACACCTGGACTCCATATTTATGGTCTGTACATGAACAACAACTACTTTTACATCCAGTCTGTTCACAAGAATCTCCATGCTGCACTTTACAGACCAGAGGTGAATCTGTTCAACGTGGATCTGATGTTAAATGTTGTCATACACATAATATTCTGTTTCAGCTGCTGGAGGACAACATTGTGACTTTTGTGAAGAACGAGCTGAAGAAGATCCAGAAGTTTCTGAGTTCAAATGACCCAGAATACTCAGAGAGTCAGAGGGAGGATGAGAAGGTGTTGGGCGGTCAGAATGAAGAGCAGAGGAGGAGCAGCAGAGAGGCATTTCTGAAGATCACACTTCACTTCCTGAGGAGAATGAAGCAAGAGGAGCTGGCTGACTGTCTGCAGAGCAGTAAGAGGATTTCTCTAAAGATTTAACATGTTGGATCAATGAGATGTTTACTGATGATGAAAAATCTGTTTATACCTACAATCTTTATGGAAAGGAGTAACTTAACTTGAAAGTAACTTTTTTGTTGTGTGTTCATTCAGGAAGTCATTCTGGAGTTTGTCGAGGTAAACTTAAATCTAACCTTCAGAAGAAGTTCCAGTGTGTGTTTGAGGGGATCGCTAAAGCAGGAAACCCAACCCTTCTGAATCAGATCTACACAGAGCTTTACATCACAGAGGGAGGGACTGCAGAGGTCAATGATGAACATGAGGTCAGACAGATTGAAACAGCATCCAGGAAACCACACAGACCAGAAACAACAATCAGACAAGAAGACATCTTTAAAGCCTCACCTGGAAGAGATGAACCAATCAGAACAGTGATGACAAAGGGAGTGGCTGGCATTGGGAAAACAGTCTTAACACAGAAGTTCACTCTGGACTGGGCTGAAGACAAAGCCAACCAGGACATACAGTTCACATTTCCATTCACTTTCAGAGAGTTGAATGTGCTGAAAGAGAAGAAGTTCAGCTTGGCGGAACTTCTTCATTACTTCTTCACTGAAACCAAACAAGCAGGAATCTGCAGCTTTGAAGAGTTCCAGGTTGTGTTCATCTTTGACGGTCTGGATGAGTGTCGACTTCCTCTGGACTTCCACAACACTAAAATCCTGACTGATGCCACAAAATCCACGTCAGTGGATGTGCTGCTGACAAACCTCATCAGGGGAAACCTGCTTCCCTCTGCTCGCCTCTGGATAACCACACGACCTGCAGCAGCCAGTCAGATCCCTCCTGGGTGTATTGACATGGTGACAGAGGTCAGAGGGTTCACTGACCCACAGAAGGAGGAGTACTTCAGGAAGAGATTCAGAGATGAAGAGCAGGCCGGCAGAATCATCTCCCACATCAAGACATCACAAAGCCTCCACATCATGTGCCACATCCCAGTCTTCTGCTGGATCACTGCTACAGTTCTGGAGGATGTGTTGAAGACCACAGAGGGAGGAGAGCTGCCCAAGACCATGACTGAGATGTACATCCACTTCCTGGTGGTTCAGGCCAAAGTGAAGAACATCAAGTATGATGGAGGAGCTGAGACAGATTCACCCTGGACTCCAGAGAGCAGGAAGATGATTGAGTCTCTGGGAAAACTGGCTTTTGATCAGCTGCAGAAAGGAAACCTGATCTTCTATGAATCAGACCTGACAGAGTGTGGCATCGATATCAGAGCAGCCTCAGTGTACTCAGGAGTGTTCACACAGATCTTTAAAGAGGAGAGTGGACTGTACGAGGACAAGGTGTTCTGCTTCATTCATCTGAGTGTTCAGGAGTTTCTGGCTGCTCTTCACGTCCATCTGACGATAATCAACTCTGGTGTCAATCTTATGTCAGAAGAAGAGTCAATTTACCATGAATCAGACCGTCAATCTGCAGAGACACGTCTCTACCAGAGTGCTGTGGACCAAGCCTTAAGGAGTCCCAATGGACACCTGGATTTGTTCCTCCGCTTCCTCCTGGGTCTTTCACTGCAGACCAATCACACACTTCTACGAGGTCTGCTGACAGAGATGGGTAGCAGCTCAAAAAATGACTTGATAATTCAATACATAAAGAGGAAGTTCAGTGAGAATCTGTCTCCAGAGAGAAGCATCAATCTGTTCCACTGTCTGAATGAACTGAACGATCGTTCTCTAGTGGAGGAGATCCAACAGTGCCTAAGTTCAGGAAGTCTCTCCACAGATCAACTGTCTCCTGCTCAGTGGTCAGCTCTGGTCTTCATCTTACTGACATCAGAAGAAGATCTGGATGTGTTTGACCTGAAGAAATACTCTGCTTCAGAGGAGGCTCTACTGAGGCTGCTGCCAGTGGTCAAAGCTTCCAAGAAAGTTCTGTAAGTGTGGACAAGTTTTTTCAGAATGCAGTAAATGTGCTGTTATTGACCCAAATGGAATTATTGTTTTCTTGTTCTGTTCATTATTCTTTATCCAGACTGAGTGACTGTAACCTCTCAGAGAGAAGCTGTGAAGCTCTGTCCTCAGTTCTCAGCTCCCAGTCCTCTAGTCTGAGGGAGCTGGACCTGAGTAACAACAACCTGCAGGATTCAGGAGTGAAGCTACTGTTTCCTGGACTGAAGAGTCCACACTGCAATCTGGAAAGTTTGAGGTCAGCTCACTGTTGTGAATCATTTATATATTTCTATAAACTCAGACATCCACACACTTTAAACAGCTTCTCTCATGAGTTTTTGAATAGCAACTATTTTGCTCTCAAACTAGTTTTCTTTCAATGTACCTTTCATTAATTCAGCTCCTGCACTACATGAACAATGAAGATGGAGGACCTAATTTATGTTTGATATCATATGACTTTGATACCTGGATGTTTGTTATTCTCGAGTCAGTCAAAAAATCATATATACCAGTAATTCCCAGAGACTGGGTCAGAGGATTTTATTTGGGTCGGCAAATAAATTACCTGACTTTCCTTCCTAGTCTTTAATTTAAAGGAGTCATCACCTGGTTTTTACGTATCCAGTCCCCCTTGGATCGCTTGGATCAATTCTTAAAACTTACTAGAATTTTAATTTTATTTTTTAAATCAAACATAGAGCCTGTTCTGACACTTTTTCATACCACGACTTTCTCACACGAGATTATGCGCGAGGTTTTGACTGGTCCGGATTTGCATTGTATTAATATGTAATGAGGCGCGCGTTGATTGGCCGCAGGAAGGACGGAGCCGGAATGGGGGGCTGGCCTGCATGCACACAGACTCCAAAACATAAACAGCCCCCTGTCATGGCGCACACACTAAATGACGAACCTTACGGAATTCAGGCATTTATGTACGAGCCGGAGTCAAAACCCAAACGGGAGAGTGAAGAGGCAGAGATGGTGGATGGTAACAGCAAGTCTCTGAATGGTAAATTCTTTTTTTTCCCCTTCTTTTTACATGTAAGACCTGAATTTTATTGCTGGTAGTCACGATATATGGCGTGAAAATGACAGAGAAATAGGCAGATTCAGCGTGCTCACTCAGAAAGTCTGGCTGAGGATGGCTGTGAGCCGATGCTTATGCGAGCTTATGCAAGTAGCCTCCTGTGGTAACGTCACCGCAGGAGCAGAGTCAAAATCTCGTGCTTTAGGAATGCGCACGCTTGTGCGCTATTCCTTTTCGGAAAAAGAGCCAAAGCGAAAAAACTGAGCCACTTTCAAACTCCAGCTTTTCAGGCAAGTTTCAACTGAGGTCCAACACCAATATGCATGTTTTAACAAGAGAAATTGCGATTTCCGGGTGATGACTCCTTTAAGATTTCTATCTGCAGTACACCTTTGAGCCACATGGGGAAGTTGTTGGTGTCCAGTGCTTGATTTGTGAATCAGGAGGTCTGGTTCACAGGGACAGTCTTGCTCTGGTGGGTCCTTCCTGTGGTCTGCTACAATGGTGGGGAGAAATGTAATTTAGGCCCAATGTTTTATTTACGAAGAGTAGCAGGCCAAGAAACCCTATGAAGTGACATGTTCCATCTGTCTGTCAGTCAATCTCTTTCAGTGTGGACAGTGTTGTTCTTAGACACATCCTGATTGAGTTCATCATTTCACTGATTCACAGCTAAAACACCAACTTGTTTGTAGGACTTACAAAGATCATGTGAAAAAATATTTAGACACCAAGAAGCATTGAACCACATTCCAACAGAGTTTATGTGACATACACAAAACTCACAGCTTCAGGAGACACTGAGTGACCTGACTGCTCTGTCTCTCTGTGAAAACTGCATTTATTTAAACTCATTTACAATGTATTTGACTCATAAATATGTTTTTGGTAAACACTGTAGTTATTTGATAAAGTATCTCTTTGAAATGGCTGGTGTATTCAAGACAATATAAGGAGATGTGAAAATGACACTGAAACACTGATAATGTCTCACTAAAACTCAAAATTTTACTGGTTCTTATTTATTATTTCCTCTTCAGACTGAGTGGATGTAACCTCTTAGAGAGAAGCTGTGAAGCTCTGTCCTCAGTTCTCAGCTCCCAGTCCTCTAGTCTGAGAGAGCTGGACCTGAGTAACAACAACCTGCAGGATTCAGGAGTGAAGCTACTGTTTCCTGGACTGAAGAGTCCACACTGCAATCTGGGACGTTTGAGGTCAGATCACTGTTTGGTGTGAATCATTTATATGTTTCTATAAACTCAGACATCCATACACTTTAAATAGCTTCTCTCATGTGTTTTTGAATTGCAGATGTTTTTGCTATCAAAATTGTTTTCTTTCAATGTACCTTTCATTGATTCACAATTAATGAACAATGAGGATGGAGAAATTAATTTATGCTTGATATCATATGACTTTGATAACTGGATGTTTTCTTGATTCAGTCAGTCAAGATACAGTTGAAACCAGAAGTTTACATACACTATATAAAAAGACACATATACTTTTTTTTCTCACAGTCTGACATGAAATCAGACAGTCACTTTTCCTGTTTTAGGTCTGTTAGGATTACCAAAATTATTTCTATAAACTAAATGCCAGAACAATAAGAGAAGGATTTTTTTAGACAATTTTTTACTACTTTCTTCAAAGTCAGAAGTTGACATACATTTCATTAGTATTTGGTACCATTGCCTTTAAACTGTATGACTTGGGTCAAACGTTTTGGATATCCTTCCACAAGCTTCTCACAATAGTTGGCACGAATTTTGGCCCATTCCTCCTGACAGAACTGGTGTAACTGAGCCAAGTTTCTAGGCTGCCTTGCCATGCCTTTTCAGCTCTGCCCATGAATTTTCAATAGGATTGAGATCAGGGCTTTGTGATGGCCACTGCAAAACATTGACTTTGTTATCCTTAAGCCACTTTGTAACCAGTTTGGCAGTATGCTTCGGGTCATTGTCCATTTGGAAGACCCATTTGCGCCCAAGCTTCAACTTCCTGGCTGATGTCTTGAGATGTTGCTTCAGTATTTCCACATAATGTTCATTCCTCATGATGCCATCTATTTTGCGAAGTGCACCAGTCCCTCCTGCAGCAAAACAACCCCACAACATGATGCTGCCACCCCCGTATTTCACAGTTGGGATGGTGTTCTCAGGCTTGCAAGCTTCCCCCTTTTTCCTCCAAACGTAACAATGGTCATTATGGCCAAACAGTTAGATTTTAGTTTCATCAGACCACAGAACACGTCTCCAAAAATTAAGGTCTTTGTCCCTGTGTGCATTTGCAAACTGTGATCTGGCTTTTTTATGTTTCTTTTGTAGTAATGACTTCTTCCTGGCAGAGTGGCCTTTCAGCCCATGTCGGTACAGTACTCGTTTCACTGTGGATAATGACACACTCTTACTAGCTTCAGCCAGCATCTTCACAAGGTCTTTTGCTTTTGTTCTTGGGTTGTTATGCACATTTCTGACAAAAGCACGTTCATCTCTGGGACACAGAACTCATCTCCTTCCTGAGCGGTATGATGGCTGGACATTCCCATGGTGTTTATACTTGCAAATAATTGTTTGAACAGATGAACGTGCCTTCTCTCATTATTCTGGCATTTAGCAAATAGAAATAATTTTGGTAATCCTCACGGACCTAAAACAGGAAAAGTGATTGTCTGATTTCATGTCAGTGACAGTGAGGAAAAAAAAGCATATGTGTCTTTTTATATAGTTTATGTAAACTTCTGGTTTCAACTGTATTATATCTACCAGTCATTCCCAGGGAGGATTTTATTTGGGTCACCAAATAAATCAGCAGATTTTCCTTTCCTTTGATTTAAGATTTCTATCTGCAGTACACCTTTGAGCCACATTGGGAGCTTGTTGTTCTACTCCGGTGGGTCCTTCCTGTGGACTTCTACAATGAATTTCAGACCCAGTGATTTATTTACAACTACTAAAAGCAGCAGGCCAAGAAACCCTACAGGGCTCCAGACTGCAACCAAATGTGAGACAGTGACCAGTGAATTTGCCAGTGTTTTTTTGTTTGTTTTTTTACACTGGTACGTAGAAGGGGCGAATCAAAGAATCTGGAATCACAGGTGTCAGGCCAATGTGTGTGAGAGGGGCAGGGAATGGGAATGGCACTGTAAATGGCTAATGTGTGGAGGGGGAGGGTCCTAAAGTTGCTCCGAGCGTGGAAGGAGAAGTTTTCATTTTCAGCAAAAAATGTCGATAGGCACTCTTGACCCCGCGACTCCACCAGACACCTGTCTGCTGCGTGGGAGAGCTAATAGGTTTCACTGTAGTCTATGTGTTAACGCCAGGTCCGCTGGTGTATTGAAGTCAATATAAGGAGATGTGGAAATGACACACTAAAAATAGTTTGGAGTGTTTGAAACACTGATAATCTCTCACTAAAACACACCATTTTACCATGTTCTTATTTATTATTTCCTGTTCAGACTGAGTGCCTGTGACCTCTCAGAGAGGAGCAGTGAAGCTCTGTCCTCAGTTCTCAGCTCCCCGTCCTCTAGTCTGAGAGAGCTGGACCTGAGTAACAACAACCTGCAGGATTCAGGAGTGAAGCGACTTTCTGCTGAGCTGAAGAGTCCATGCTGTGTCCTTGAAACTCTCAGGTAAGGATTCATTATTTTATTTCATTATTTCATCTAACAAGTACTCATGTACTATTGGAACTGGCCTTGACCATATGGTAAAAAGCATGAATGCATTTTATATCAAATGTGGGTCTGTCAGTCTATTCTGCTCTTTGGTCTTGATTTACTAATCTCGACCATTGGATGGATTGTCATGAGGTTTGGTTCAGACATTCATGCTCCCCTCAGGATGAACTGTAATTACTTTGGTGATCCTCTGACTTTTCTTCCAGCTCCATCATCAGGTCATCATTTTAATCTGTACAATATGTTGGTTCATGACAAAATATTTGCAAAACTAGTGGCATTTCCATCAGCTTCAGTTATACTCTGTTTAGTGCTGATTCGTAAATTAGTGAAAACTAAGATGATGAATATAATAAATGTTATACACAAATGTGCACTGAATCATCAGGACCCTCAGCTGATGTGTGATGCGTGTTGTTTTGTGCTTCTGCAGGCTGTCAGGCTGTCTCATCACAGAGGAAGCCTGTGCTTCTCTGGTTTCAGCTCTGGACTCAAACCCCTCCCATCTGAGAGAGCTGGACCTGAGCTACAATCATCCGGGAGACTCAGGAGTGAAGCAGCTGTCTGCTCGACTGGAGGATCCAGGCTGGAGGCTGGACACTCTCAGGTATGAAGAGTCCCGCTGCAGCCACAGACAGTCAGTGTGAGACTCTGTATCTCGATTGTAGATGGTTGAGTGTCGGGAGGTCTGCTTCGTTTACTTCACCTTGTTAGATGCTGAGTTTCAGTTCAGGAGAAAAGGCAGCATAGCTTGAAGCCAAGAGATACAAGTGAAGAGAGGAAGATGAGAACAGGAGATGAAGATTAGCAACCAGGAGAGTTTTGGCGCAAACACTAAAGTTTCACCTCTTTTTTCAGACTAGTTTAGTGCCTGTTCAAAATGTGCCTGTTTGATTTCTTGGCCTCTGGTTTTACTTCTTGATAAACCACTCATCCGAACTACTTCACACTCCACACTGATTGCAGAGGATTATCAAAACATTAACATTGAATCTAGAGCCCCACCGATTTATCCTTCAACCATGTTATGAGTGTTGGAGTTGCATAGTTTGTCCACCAGAGGGCACTCTCCAACAGGTCGAGTCTATGCCACCTGATTGACGTACAGGATGGCCAGTCTGAGATCTGATTATTATAGACACAGATTCAATATATAACTGTCATGTATCATCACAGTAACAGCATTACATCCATTGGCAGCTGTAAACACTTGTAAAAACATTATAAAAATCCATCCTGTGGTTTGGCGCCGACCTGTATAATAAACATATAAGGAGTAATTAACTCGTAATTAGCTCACGGGGCAGAGCTGCCTCCTCCTATGTGGTGGCGACGTCAACATATACACAAATCCGGCGCAAAATCTATGGGCGCCGCCATCTTGCCTGCCGCCATTACTGCGTGGCTGCGGACTGTGACTTGCCGGTGCCCTCTAATGGATTTTCAATGAAAGCATCCTGCTCGTGAAAATGTCAGGTGACAGGTAGATAAACAATGGCAAAGGGGTTCCGGCTATGACACGCAGCTGAGTGGTCGTGTGGAGCGAGGCTCCGACAAAACTAATATATTTCTACCATATTTAGTGTCCAAATCGAGCTACTTGTGACCAGAAACATTTATTAAGATAAGCTTTATTTCGGATAATGTCGAGGAACCGAGGGAGAAGACAGAAAGACGATAAAAAGGCAGAAATTGGAACTCGACACGAGGACAACACGGACGAACAGACATCCAGCACTAGCATGATGCTAGCCCAGGTGGACGATAGCCATGAAGAGAGCCAGATCTTAGCAGCCATACAGTCCATGAGAAATGACTTCTCCGTACAACTACATGAAGTGGTTTCCTCCGACCGAGAGATAAAAGAAGCTATCGGGGCATTTTCTGAAAGGCTCACGGAGGCAGAAACCCGCATTAGCACAGCGGAGGACCAGATCACTTCGCTAAGAATGCTAGCCAACGCTACGCAGAAAAAAGTCCAGAAGCTTACCTCACAGATGGAAGAGTTGGAAAACCGACAACGGCGCACCAATCTGAGGCTGGTTGGACTACCTGAAGGATCGGAGAATGGAGATGCCCGTACATTCCTAATGGCATGGCTTCCCAAGGTACTTGACATTGAAACAGGACAACCATTGAGTATAGAGCAAGCCTACAGGCTGGGGAAAATGCCGCAGCAGACCCAGGATCAGGATGGCTCGGATAAAGCTCGACCGCCTAGACCACGGATTCTTCTGGGGAAATTTCTCACATATCGAGACAGAGATCGAGTAATGAAAGCAGCACGTCTAAAAGAGGATATCACAGTTGAGAATAGCAGTGCCCTTTTTTTTCCTGATTTTTCCACTGAAGTCCAGAAACAGCGGAAACTTTTCGATGGTGTGAAACAAAGTCTGCGCCAAATGCACAAGGACTATGGATTTATATTCCCGACAAAAATACGAATCCTACACGACAAGAGATGGCACTTCTTCACCTCCCCATCTCAAGCTGAAGAATTCATCCTAAAAATGAAGAAGGCGAATACCAATTGAGACGTGCAGAAAGTGTCACCAGCTGAAACATGGCAAGAAGGTCTTCCAAATGACTATGAATGAAAGAAATCCACATTGATCTCTTCTGGTAAGCCTAAAAATGGACTCATTTATGACGAGCTTGAAATTGGAGTCTAGAGACATTATCTACCCTCCCAGGCTACTAAACCAATCAAAGATTAATACAAGGTCACAAATGAACATTTTATTTCCCATTCTAATGTAAATATTCATGTCGTCGGAACGAGCTCCGATCTTTTTCTTTTTCCTTTTTTTTCTTCTAGTGTTATAGCAGCTACTGGTTGCTTGCTTGCTGCTCCTCAAGAGGATCAGAGACTAGTCTAATCCGGAACCGGTACTTGGGAGGGAGGGAGATGTGCGTGGTTTACCGCACAGGGTTTAGGCTAGGCCTACTTGTTGTTGCCTCCCTTAAGAGAGGCCCTTGGTATTCCCTGTTGTATTTGTTTGTTCTAAAGGCACACTTTTCTTTTCTTTTTTATTATAAGACATGGTCAATAAGGTGGTTACAAAAGCTTAGTTTACTGTCTACATCATGACTTTTAATGTTTGTTTTTAAAGCCCTTAACGGCCTCGCCCCATCGTATTTATCTGAGCTTTTAACTGTCCGTAATCCTGGTAGAGCTCTGAGGTCAACTAACCAACCACTGCTGGAAGTGCCCAGGTCAAAATATAAACACTGGGGTGACCGAGCCTTTTCTGTTGCTGCTCCCAGGCTCTGGAATAAGCTCCCCGCCGAGATGCGTGTTATTTCTGACCTGGGCCTCTTCAAATCTAGGCTAAAAACCTATTTATTTAGGATGGCTTTTAATACCCAGTAGCGTGATGACATTTTTTATCTTATTTTATCTTATTTTATATTATTTGATTTTGCTGTATTTTATTGCTTTCACTGTTTTAATTGTTTTAATTTTTTTTATTTATTCTTTTTACTTATTACCTGCTGTAAAGCACTTTGGTACACCGAAAGGATTGTTGTAAAGGGCTGTATAAAGAAAGTACATTTACATTTACATTTACATGAGTGGTCATACTAAAATAAATATGATTTCATGGAACGTAAGAGGTCTTAGGAAGATAGTGAAATTAAAACAAGTAATGTCTAGGTTAAAGCAGCTCAAAACACAGATAGCTTTTATTCAAGAAACTCATTTACTTTCCAGTGAATATATTCCATTAAAAAGGAGATGGCAAGGTCAAATCATATCTGCATCATTCTCCTCTCATGCCAGAGGGGTGGCAATACTGATACACTCATCTGTACCATTAAGGGTTTATAATTCCATACAAGACACTGCAGGCAGATTTGTTATCATCCAGGGCTCCTTACTTAATCAAGACATTAATCTTGTATGTCTATACGGGCCTAACAGTGATGATGCACAATTTTATAATAACTTGTTTCTGACTCTGTCAACATTACATGGCCAAATCTGTATGGCAGGGGACTTCAATTGTACTCTAAATCCGAAACTGGATAAGTCATCAGGTGTGGACACCTCACATATGCAGAGTAGGAAAATAATACAACTTTTTTTTATTTTTATGAAAGAGTTCTTTGTGAGATATGGAGAAATAGAAATCCTTCCAGACGGGAATACTCATGTTACTCTACCACCTATACCTCTTACTCCCGCATAGACTACTTCCTCATTTCTAAGACCATGATAGACAATGTTAATGACTCAATGTATAAAAGTATTGTCATTTCAGATCATGCACTACTACTAGTCAATTACACTGTAAAAGCAGCTACCAAGGGTCCAACTATGTGGCGACTAAGCCCACGATGGCTACATGATAAAGAGTTCTTAACCTTTGTTGGAGACGATATTGATATTTACTTTAAAGTGAACACTACTCAAACATCAGCATCTATGAGGTGGGAGGCATTCAAAGCCTATATACGCGGGCAAATGATCAGCTATACAAGCAGTATCTCTAATAAACAGAACCTTAAGCTATTGGAGCTAGAAAAAGATATTAAAGAACTAGAGATAGAAATTAACCTTAATGACACAACAGAAACTAGACAGAGACTGACTATTCTAAGAGCACAGTATAATGAGCTGTCCTCAAATAAAGCATTAAATAGCATAATGAAACTGAAACAGATATTCTATGACCAAGGAGAGAAGGCAGGGAAACTTTTGGCCTGGCGTTTAAAATCAATGCTGAATGACAGGTCAATTTTAGAAATAAAGTCAGAGGAAGGGACAACAATTACTAATCCACAAGAAATTAATATTTCTTTCCAAACATTCTACTCTAAATTGTATATGTCAGAAAGTCCAGCCTCAGCTCATAATCTTCTTCATAGCTTCCTAGATCAGATAGAAATACCAATCCTGTCAGAGGACGCAAAAAGGAGCTTGACTCCACAATTGTAGCATCTGAATTGTCAGAGGCCATAAACAGTATGAAAGGAGGGAAAGCCTCAGGACCAGACGGTATTCCTATTGAAATCTACAAGAACTTCAAAGACATGCTGTTGATTCCTTTGTTGAACATGAGTGAAGAATCACTTGAGAAGGGGGAGCTGCCGCCATCATTGCGGAACGCACTCATAACATTAATATTAAAACCAGGGAAGCCCCCGACAAAGTGCGAATCCTATCGTCCCATTTCTCTGATTAATAATGATGTGAAAATAATAGCCAAAGTCCTAGCCAAAAGGTTAGAGAAACACTTGCCCGATATTATTGCACTAGATCAAAATGGCTTTATTAAAGAAAGACAAGGCTCTCACAATATTCGCAGATTAATGAATATTATACATGCCAAGCAACATCTGGTATGGCTGTGATAGGACTTGATGCGGAGAAAGCCTTCGACAGGGTCGAGCACGAATACCTATTTGAGGTGCTGCAGCGCTTTGGAATTGGCAGTTATATTCTCAAGTGGATTAAAATCTTATACCATGATTCAACAGCTTCAGTAATGACCAACTATATGGTATCCAAACAGTTCTCTCTCTCCAGAGGTACAAGACAGGGATGTCCTTTGTCTCCCTATCTTTTTGTTATGGCCATCGAACCTTTAGCGATTGCCATTAGAAGCAACACTCAAATAACTGGTATCAAAGTTAATAATATTGAGAATAAAATAGGATTGTTTGCTGATGATATAGTTATTTTTTTGACAGACTTGAAACAATCTATACCTAAATTATTAACTTTAATAAGAACATATGGCAGCTTCTCAGGCTACAAGGTTAATACATCTAAATCTACAATTCTCTTTTTGAAAAAATCGGAGAGACTGAATCCTCCACTAAGTACTCCTTTTAGGAATATTGGGGACAGCTTTACATACCTTGGAGTTAAAATTACACCTACAATAGAATCCATTATATCAACTAACTACAACCCAGTGATTGAGTTAGTAGTAGAATCTATTAACAGATGGAAATCTTTGCCACTCTCAATGATAGGACGTATTAATGTTCTGAAGATGAATGTTCTTCTTAAGTTCCTGTACCTTTTTCAATCCATCCCACTAGCTCCGCCCGGTAATTTCTTTGACAAAATGAAAAGACTCTTCTGTAATTTTATTTGGAACAATAGACGCTCAAGACTGCGCATGACTCTGTTGTACTTACCGTATGACAGAGGTGGGTTAAAACTCCCTTTCCTCGAAGGATGCTATTGGGCTGCCCAACTAAGAGCAGCCTCATATTGGTTTGAACATCAGTCACCACTGCAGTGGATAAGGATGGAGGAAACAACAACTTCTAAAATTCCCTTATACCTTTACATTTATTCTGCAAATTTAGCCACTCTAAAAAGGCATACCACAAACCCCTTTGTTAAAAATACACTGATAGTATGGCATGAGGTGTTAAATTACCTTGGGGAAAACACTCCTTTATCCCAATTCTCACCTATTTGGGGAAACAGAAATTTCACGCCAGGTACTAATGACCTTGGTTTTAAGTTATGGGCAGACAGAGGGATCAGTAAGATTTCAGATCTGTATGAGAATGATACTCTTTTAAGCTTTGCTGAGATCAAGCATAGATTTGGCATTGACTCTAAACACTTTTTCAAGTATTTTCAGATAAGAAGCTTCATAGCAAAGACACAGAACTCTGTAAATCCTCCCTCACAAAATTCTTTGGAAAAGATAGTTCTGAATCAATATGGAACAGCTGGATTAATTTCAAAATTCTGTCAGATTATCATAGGTGCAATAAAAGAATCTTCAGAGGATAAAAGATTGGCATGGTGCTCAGACCTTAATGAAGATGTAACTGTAGAAGAGTGGCAGGATATATGTTTACAATGCCAGGTGCAAACAATAAATACAAGGTTTAAACTCCTCCAGTACAAATGGTTAATGAGAACATACTTTACTCCAGAATTATTGCATCGCATTTACCCCAATACACCAGATACTTGTGTCAAATGTGGCAAAGGTAGCTTGTTTCATTGCCTCTGGGAATGCACCCCCATTCAAGATTTTTGGAAAGAGGTTGTCACAATTGTATCAATCTTTATTAAGGAACAGCTCCCACTCTGTTCCAAGCTTTGTATTTTTGGGCGTTTCCCAGCCAGTTGTATGCTTAACAATAGCTGTAGGAAGATGGTTATATTCTGTCTTCTTGAAGCTAAACATAAAATTGCACTATCATGGAAGTCTGTTCATAGACCAAGCAAGCGAATTTGGATTGAGGGGCTACTGCAATGCCTTGCATTAGAAAAGCTTACATATGCTATTAAAGGAAAATATAACACATTTGTAAAGATTTGGGGCACATTTATGGAGTTTCTTGAGGGGGATGAATTCATGACAGTTTTGTAGTCTGTTGTTTTTGAATTATTTAGTTTTATCGCTTTTTTGTTTTGTTAAGAAATTACAATATGTATTGAAGCAATACTTGTATGTGGGATACAACTGATGACCACATGGACATGTGGATGCTTGTAAAATGTTTTTATTCTTTGTTTTTCTCAGGAAAACATGATGTAACAGTTATCAAACCAGAAGTATACCACTAATATCTGTATACTTTTTTTCCAAGTGCCTTTCTACACTTATTGTTGTGCCTATTGTTGTCTTTTGTTTTGTGTTTTTTGTATTGTAACTGAAGAAGACAATAAAAACATTTGTCAAAAAAAACAAAAAAACAATGGCAAAGGAAAGGGAACATTGGGCAGATGAGGTCAGGCAGTGGCCAAAACTGACCGACTCAGGTAATTTATTGACAACATAATGTATTAAGAGGCCGACCAGACGAAAACGCCCTCCCGTTTTCATGTGGACGGCGAATCCGCATACTTTCCGAAACGATGACGCCATCGCCCCACCCCTCGGCCTCTAGCCTTCGACCTCTGAACCCCGCGACGTCTCATAACAACAACAACAACAACAATGGCGGACTACTGCTTGTGATCGTGCGCAGACGATGTTGAGCCTTTCTTGCAACTTACATGTCTTGTAGTTGAGTGTGAGTCGCAGCAGCAGTTCGACCGGTCCTCACAAACTATTCTGGTTTCCTTGCACTAGCCATTTTCATCTTCTTCTTGTTGTGTTCGGTTTCTCTGTCTACTGTCTGTTTGTTTACAGTACGCAAGCTTTCTGAGCATGCTCCGTGTCTTATTCTCTGTTTTGGTGGAATATGAACTACAGCGTTTTCGGTCGTTTTCAGTGGATCCGTGTGGACGCAAATATTCTTGAAACGATGCCGAAGAAGACAGAGGAAAAAAAGATCGTTTTCACCTGTCTGGATGTGTAATAATTGATGACAACAATAAAACCGAACACTGTCATTACTAGCTGTGTTGCTAATATGTTCACAAGCTTCACAAGTTGCAAATAACTATTAACCACGACCAGTTCTAGCAGTAAAATAAATGTTTTTACAGGTATCCAGGATTATTTTATTAATCGCCTGGCATGCGATGAGCTTCAGAACGCAAACAACAGGGCACTGATTGAAGGGCAGCATACGTACTAAAAAAAAGAAATAGAACATTTTCGCATCTACAGTTAACGTCTGCAACAACCGCTACGGGACCAACACGCTACTTCCATAGCAGCAAAGCACCGCAGTAATGGCGGCGCTGCTTTACTTCCGTGTTTCGCCAGATTTGTGTATTGCACCAGCGGGCCAACCTGCTCTATGAGGCATCTATGTATATATGTCTGTGGCTGTCTCTGCTGCTGTTAATTTAGGATGTGCTGAATCCATCGGCGGGAACTCTTCTTCCCCTTCTTACTCCGCATGTACACAAAAGCCCTTCTCCTCTGATTGGCCGTGGGATAAAAGCCCCTCTCCTCTGATTGGCTGTGGGATCAGTCGATCTAAGATCAGCACCTGCCTTTTGCACCATGGACTAAATGCACTGATCGTTTTGCACCACATATCTCAGTGGAGGCGCGATTTGTGATTTGTTGTTGAAGGAAACAGAATCTGTGACTCGTAGGGAATATTCGAGCACCTGTACTTATCGATTTGTGTTTGTGTTTTAAAAGAAAACACATTTTTTCGTGAGAAATTATTGTACATACATTGAACATTTATTGTTTAAGTTCACATTTGCACATATTCAGATTTTGTCCACAACTTTACGTTGTTTGATACAGGTACACAAATATGTTTTGCACCAAAATATACTAGAACAATAGGAGCAAAAATGTGAATGTCAGTTTTTTAATCCCTAACTTGTAATATAGGATTTGTGTCACTTTTTATTCGAAATTTGAATATTCGTTCGAAAGTTGGGGGGAAAGTTCTTTTTCAAATGTAATCACCTGTTCAAATTCAAAATGTACAGTTTATCAGCGCAAAAGACCGTTCGGAGTAGTTTACCTTGTGATCCAGCAGAGGGCGCTCTAAATCAGCTTGACCTATTGCCCACCCTATTGACCCTTGCCCTATCAATTCCGCTTGTATAATGTTTTTTGCTACGACAATGGTGGACACCTGCTAGCAAAGCCGACCTGAGCGGAAAATCACGACACCAAAGCATCTGAGAAGTAATGTATGGAAGTATTTTGGGTTCTACGTCGTAGATGGAAAAGTAACTAACCAAGATAAAGCTGTCTGTCGACTTTGTACAAAGCAGCCATCTTATTCGACAAAGACAACAATTCTTCGGACTCACCTGCCAGCTTACCACCCACACGAGGCAGCGGAGACCGAGGCACCACAGAAGAGCGGAGCTGCCAGAGCAGCGTCAAGCCTACAACCTCGACTGACGGCCTCCTACTTGGCACACTCACCTTCAGCGTGCACCTTGCCAGCAGCTCGTAAAAATGCCATAACCAAAAGATAGCAAGTTTTATCTGCAAGGACATGCGGCCAATTGGTATTCCCAGGTGACAGAGCTCCTCACCGTATCTCTAAGGGAGATCCCGCCACCCTGCGGAGGAAACTCATTTCGGCCGCTTGTATCCGGGATCTTATTCTTGGGTGAGGGTAGGAAAGTAGATTGACCGGTAAATCGAGAGCTTTGCCTTTCGACTCAGCTCTCTCTTCACCACGACAGACCGATACAACGACTGCATTACTGCGGCCGCTGCACCGATCCATCTGTCAATCTCACGCTCCATCCTTCCCTCACTCGTGAACAAGACCCCAAGATACTTAAACTCCTCCACTTAAGGCAAAAACTCTCCCCCAACCCGGAGGGAGCAAGCCACCTTTTTCCGGTCGAGAACCATGGCCTCTGACTTGGAGGTGCTGATTCTCATCCCAGCCGCTTCACACTCGGCTGCAAACCGCCCCAGGACATGGTGGAGGTCCTGGCTCGAAGGAGCCAACAAGACCACATCATCCGCGAAAAGCAGAGATGAAATCCAGTGGCTCCCGAACCAGACCCCCTTCGGCCCGTGGCTGCGCCTAGAAATTCTGTCCATAAAAATAATGAACAGAACCGGTGACAAAGGGCAGCCCTGCCGGAGTCCAACATGCACTGGGAACAGGTCTGACTTACTGCCGGCGGTAACTTACTGTAACAGTATGGGATTTTACAGTACGGTACGGTGACGGTGTTAGTACAGTATACCACAGTATTTCACGGTGACAGTATTTTATTTTTTTAGTCCATCTTTCTCTCTCTCCTTCTTTCCTTCAATCGCTCTCTTTCTTTCTTTCGTCTTTTTTTTCTTTGGCATGTAGTCACTGCCATGCGCCAAACAAACAACGAATCTACAAGTGAACAAAGCGTTGCAAAGAGTTGCTAAGCGACGTAGTGATGCCTTGTAGATCTGCATATTCTGTAGACAACAAGACCATGCCGTTCCACGGAGAATGAAAGCGACGTACAACAACAATAACCATGCTCTTTGAATGAAACATCGTAGACCGGCTACAGTGGGATTTATAATGATTCATCTTACCTGCTTGGACTAAAGCTGTGCATATTTTTTTTATGCCACTCGCGGAGATGGGACATCATGTTAGATGTATTCGCCGATCTTGCAACTACTTTCCTGTTGCATAGTTTGCAAGTCAGCTCTCCGTCGTCCTTTATGGCTCCATCCGGTTGTTTTGGATAGCCAAAAAACTCCCAAACAAATGAACGGAGTCACTTGGCTGGAGAATAAACAGGTGGTGAAGTAGGGGACATCGGGTCAACCGGGCCCGCGGGTAAATCTGCCTGCGGTTCGGAGTCTGCCATCATCAAGCCATGCTTTTTTCTAGCTTCCTGGATCATGTGGGTCTCGCGTGTGTTTACCAAAACTACCTTTTTTGATTGGAATGTCACTGAACCAACTAAAAGACGCTGACCATGCAGCCTGCCCTGAACTAAATGGAATATAGGCCTACATTTGAGCAGCACACAGGTAGGAAACGCTTTTTCAATCTACTGCTGCAGCTGTAAAATTAGACTATAATGTGACTGAGTGACGACTGACCACCAATGATCTTAATGTGAACGTGAAGTGAATTTTTTTATTTGTGAGTTCCCTACTCGTGTAAGTGGAGTTGCGCCGGCAGCGCCGCATAATATAAAAATAATTAATTAATTACCATCACCGTGAGCTTGGAAATCTCACGGTGTCACCACCGTGGCTTTACACCACCGTGGTATACCGAAATACGGTATACCTTTTCACCCCTACTGCCGGCAATGCGAACCAAGCTCCTGCTCCGGTCGTACAGGGACCGTACAGCCCTTAACAGAGGGCCTCCGACCCCGTACTCCCGGAGCACCTCCCACAGAATGCCACGAGGGACACGGTCGAATGCTTTCTCCAAGTCCACAAAGCACATGTGGACTGGTTGATCCAACTCCCATGAACCCTCGAGCACCCTGTGGAGGGTATAGAGCTGGTCCAGTGTTCCGCGGCCCGGACGAAAACCGCATTGTTCCTCCTGAATCCGAGGTTCGACTATCGGCCGAATTCTCTTCTCCAGTACCCTGGAATAGACTTTCCCAGTGAGGCTGAGGAGTTTGATCCCCCGATAGTTGGAGCACACCCTCCGGTCCCCCTTTTTGAATAGGGGGAGCACCACCCCAGTCTGCCAGTCCAGAGGCACTGTCCCTGACTGCCACGCGATGCTGCAGAGACGTGTCAACCAAGACAGTCCCACAACATCCAGAGACTTGAGGTACTCAGGGCGGATCTCATCCACCCCTGGTGCTTTGCCACTGAAGAGCTTCCGGACTACCTCAGTGACTTCGGCTTGGGTGATGAATGGGTCAACCTTTGAGTCCCCAGCCTCTGCTTCCTCTATGGAAGGTGTGTCAGTGGGATTGAGGAGATACTCGAAGTATTCCTTCCACCGCCCGACAACGTCCCCAGTCGAGGTCAACAGCTCCCCACCTCCACCGTAAACAGTGTTGGTGAAGGTCTGCTTCCTCCGTCCCTCTCACAACTTCCCGTTCCTCAGTAACCAAACTTGCTGCTTGGACACTTTCGTGACAAAAGCCCGTTTTTACCGTTTCTTCCTGCACCAGACACAAAGCAAACGTGACGGCAATGTTGGCGAAAAAGCGTGGCGGACTTTATTTACCCTAAGTCCGGTTTTGGACGTGCCGGTGCGTCCGGTCCGTCGACTCGGGAGGTGGGACTCGAACATCCACAGATTCCAATTCGTTGTCCACGCGTCTCCGGATCTCCTCAGACCCGAACAGACTCGGTCTGGACTCGTTTAATCCACAACAGTCAGTTTAGATGCACAGAACATAACGGGACAGAACCACCGGCAAAATCCCGGTCCTGCTAGCGCCGCTGCAGGTATAAATCAGCTTGTTTCTTAAGGTATGTCGTGGGCTTGAGCTCTGCAGTGATTGGCTCTGGTGCGCACGTGACTGTGGTGGCTCCGGTGGACAATGCTCGCGAATTTTTAAAGCATTTATGAAGTAATTTATTAACGGTATCATTGCAGTCCAAAAAAATCCGACGTGGCACACCACTGAACGCAGAGATATGTGAGGAACACACACACACAGACAGACAGAGATTCCTTGCTTTTATAGAGAGATATATGTGTATATGTGTGTGTGTTTATGT
>CAEMYA010000894.1:0-47806 GCA_903131615.1 Diplodus sargus | reverse complement strand
AGGCAGCTACCCCCGCGACCCGGCCCCGGATAAGCGGACGAAAATGGATGGATGGATGGATAATCGTAAAAGCTGGAAGCGAGCTAGTCTAAAAAATAAAAATAAAAAAATAAAAATCACTGATCACAGTCCGCACAGTTACCACACACGGGCTTGAGGCATTTCAAGTGTCTGACATTTTATTCTGTTTGCAGCTCTTTCTGACCGGCACTTTTGATGCGTGTTATAGTATTTCAGAGGTTATTTTGCGCGTGTTAATGCGGGCTTGGTTCCTTGTAGCCAGACTGGCATGATTTGGTTTTGATTTCGATTTGATGCGTGTGTGGAGGTTGGATGTGATATGTGCTTATATGTGCTGACATAAGGCATTTAGGGTATGGCTTGTAATAATGGATGTGTTTTGAGTAAGTCCTCGCTCTGAGGCACGCGCAAGAGTGGCGTAGCCCTTTCAGGAATAGGGCAGTGCGTGAGGTGTGCGTAAAGTAATGAGGTGTGAGTGGGCGAGCGAGAGTGAGGGAACGTGCGTACGTCCAGACAGTGAATGAATGAGAGAGAAAAGGTGAAGCGAACGGAGTAGGCGACAGGAGTAAATTGTACAGTATATGCTGCCGTTGGTTATGAATAAATGTGACGGCTCCCCAAAAGACAGCAAAGCTCCCTGGCATTATTTACCGACCAATGAAACAGGTGAAAGGGGGTTCACCCCGAAGGTATAACTTCGGCCCTGGAGGAAACCATCTCCCCTGTGCTTCCCGACCACCGGACCACGGTCCGGTAGCCGAACAGGAATGGTGTAGCATTCGGTTCCAATCCTTGATAAAACTTTCTTTAGCCCGTGCCATCAACGACACTGGTCGGCCTCATGTCCTTGCATATGAACGAAGTATGTTTCTTCGTGAACGACATCATGGCATGCACATTTTCGAGATGTGCCCTCATGTTGCTAGTGGTGGAATGGTAAGCTGTAGCTTACACAGCTTGCATACAACTTTATCTCCAGGCTTCGCATTTTTGCTGTCTAGTGACCTTTCCCTCTGTCATCTGCATCCTGCTATGGTTTTTGTCGCGTCTCACTTTCAGCAGTGACGCTGTGCAGGTGCGACTCCTGTGACCTGTCCCCGACCCATCATGTCGTGCGCCCACTCGCAAAGCAGCTGCTGATGTGTTTTTTCCACAGTCGTATATTAATTTTCACAATCGAATCTCCGTTTTTTTTAATATATATATATTCGAATATATATTCAAATTTAGAATATTTCATGACAGCCCTAACACACACACGGATTATCACATAAAACTGTAAATTCATAAATGGCTGTAAACTCTTGAGAAAAAAGGACTATAAAACTGAATGTCATTTGCTTAGTATAGTAATGTGTAGGCGTCTTGCTCCCTTGATTGAGGCAGTAATGTGAAGTACTTCTGTTAGATTATATTGAGAATTACAGGAACAATAAACTGACTTTGGACTTTCTTTATTTCATTATGACTCTTCAGATGTGGACACAGAAACTCGAGTAACTATCGATGGGAAGGAATGGCATGGCCAAAACTGATGACCCTCATTTAAGGCAACAACATTATGAGAGAACAGTTTGAAACCTGCAGAGTTAAAGGAGAACTTCGGTCAATTTCAACATCAGCTTTATTGCTCAAGCTACCCTTGACTTGCCAGTACCGAAAACGCAAACACTTTTGGTCCACCCCTTACAGGGCTCCTTGAACGGAGAGTTAGCATTGACAGCTAACAGCATGGGGTAACAATTTTACACTGTGTTTTAAACATCTTAACATGCTCCAAATATCACCCCAAAAGCTATGCAACATCAGCAGACACCTTACAACACAGCACTGTAGTGTGTATGGCTCGAAATGAATTAAAAAGTGGTTAAAACAGCATGTTTGTGCAAGCAGCTACTTACCGGTTTGTTTAAATCTCGTCTTCCCGAAGTCCATACTATTCAATCCGTCGAGCGTGCGCTGACTCCCTCACTGGCAGACGGAGACTTTTGCAGACAGAAACGTATTCCAGCATTTTTGTTTTTCTGTTCATAACGTACATGTCCATGTTACAGCCTGTCATGAGCCATGAGCTCTGCACTGAGAGCTAGCTTGGCTGCGCATGATCATAGCTCGTACAGAGAAGGGACTCTCAGTGGCGATCGAAGCTGTTTCCGAAATAGTCACGATGGAGAGCTTGTCTGATATCGAAGTGGAAGTGGTATGTGCAATCAGATCAGGTTAATGGTTTTATATGCACGTTTCCCACACAAAGGCCTGAGTCACTGACAGACAGCGGCACGTTTTGCACACCACGTGCCAACCTGAACGTGACCATGTGTAGTTCAGGTGTGTGTATATAAAGAGTAGGGCAGCCGCCTGTCATCACTGCATCATTCAGTTAATACCTGAACTCCATCATCAACACTTGTTAACCTGACAGGTAAGACACATGCTGTGTTTCTTTTCAGTCAGTAGAGCTCATGGTTTCGCTCTCTGCTCAATGTTCTTTTTCTCCACATAGAACATCCTGAGAACATCAGCATGAAGACTGTCCTGGTCCTCTCCATTCTGCTCTGGGCTGCATCTGCAGGTCACACACACACAAACACACACACACACACACACACACACACACACACACACACACTCACTCACTCACTCACTCACTCACTCACTCACTCCACCAATATTGACAGTGTTGTGTTTTTTCTCTACAGCTCCAGCTGAAGACAAAGAAAAGGCCCCAGGTCAGTATTGAAGCTATTTTCTTGAACACGCACACGCATTGTTGACTATGTGACACCAACATTCATGTGGTTCATCCACAGAAGCAGCAGTGGAGGCTCCAAAGGAAGAGAAGGATGCTCCACCTGGTTAGTGTCCTCTTAATGTGTGTTAGACAGCAGTGTGGGTGGACTGGGCAGGACAATAAAGAATGATACAAGCAGCTTTTTGAATAGAAAATCCTAATGTATTGATAAAGGACATTTAGGACTGTCCTCTTGTTTTTAGTTGTGATGAACAGTCAGTCCGAGTAATTGAAGATCATCTCCTCCAGAATATGACAGTTGTGTTAGAACACAGAGCTACAGCTCAGTGCAGTACATCTTATGTATAAGAGCATCTGTGCAGCACTATATAGGAGAGATTCTGGCCACCAGATTAAAGCTGATTCTGCTGAGCAGTCTGCTGAGACGATGGAAATTTGGTACCTGTTCTCTCAAGTCAGAGGTTGTTTTTTTATGAACAAAGTGTCTTTTGCATGCTAAAAGAAAAAACTAATCATTACAATTTAATTTTTAAATGTCAAATTATGGCGTGGGGGAAAGCTGAAAGTGAAGCCTTATCATGAAAAGAAGGATGGCAGTGATTGAATAGAACAGAATAGAACAGAATAGAATTCCTGTCATGATTGTTGTTTGACCTGCAATTTGCAAACTAATATCAAAACTAGTAGCATGGCTGCATTTTTTTTTTTTCGTCTTACATCTGTGACTTGCTGTAAAGTCAAATACCGACATCTTAAAACAGTTCTGATGAAGCTGGTGATGTTTCAAAGATGGAGGACAAGATGGGAGATGAAGTGCTTGTGCAGGAAGAGTCTGTCCCTGATAACAAAGACGGTAGAGAGAACAGACATCGCTTATAACAGTGTATTCTGTTACTCCCCGACTCTTCCTTATTTTGTGTTACAAAAACAAGTTTAATTAAATGAAGAAAAAGTCTGCTCACAGTGATACGATATAAGCTGTTTTAAGTTTGGTTATTGACAACAACCTCCCTTGTTTGGCTCTACTGCTAACTGTTCTCTAAAGTGTATCAGAGCCACAGCAGACATGATCTGTTGTCGGTGTATTTCCCTCAGAGTGTTCTGTTGAAGTCAATGCTCTCTTTATACTGTCCCTCTGTAGCTCGTTTTAACTTCTGTCCAGACGGCTGGTTCAGCCATGGCTCTCGCTGCTTCATGTTCGTCAATACTCCCATGACCTGGTACAGTGCTGAGGTACGGCTTCTCTAACACTTCGGTATACTTATGGTGAGCTATAAAATAGCTCTAATAGCATCTGATCATGCTATTCATTCAGTCAGGCTGTTTTCAAGCTTACCATCAGCATACATGATAAATGAACATGTTCTGCAACATAAAGCCTCTGGATGGTGATGGTATCTGTCGGTAGGTCAGTCACCATCAGTCCATGAAAAGATGAACTTTACGTTCACATAGAAGCTGAAGTTATTTCACAGAGTGATCTTTGTGGATGTAAAACTGGGTTTGGTTTATGTCATTTCCTGTGTCCAACAGGAGCACTGCAACATGCTGGGTGCCCACCTGGCCTCCGTTACTAACCCCAGAGAGTACAGCTTCCTCCAGCAGATCACACAGACAGCTGGTCAGAGCACCGCATGGCTGGGAGGCTTCAACCTGCAGGTGTGAATTTATGAAGAAATACCACCTCAGTCAGTCCAGGTCAAGACCAGGACCTGGTCCAAAAGACTCTAGACTCACACATGAGAGCCACACTTCCTTTTCCTTATTTATGCTCTTTGTCTCTCAGGGCCGGTGGATGTGGATTGACCGTGAAGGTTTCTATTACACCAACTGGTACTCCTCCTCTTCCTCCAGCAGCTACCCTTGCATCCACTTACGCTCCACCTGTAAGTCCACCTGTTAGCTTTGACTGGAGAGCTCCATCAGCTTTACTTTAATCTGATTGCACCTTTATTTCCTCTCAAGAAAATGACACGAAGAAAAGATAATCAATTTTGTTTTTGTCAAATGTGACAGTGTTACTTGAATATATTTCAGTCCCAGTATGACTGTTTACATCGTGCTGTAACTCAGAGAATGGAAAAGTCTTTCTGTATGTCTTGATAGAAGTCAATCCCCAGAACAGTGTGAATGTGACTTGTTCTTCAGGGACACTTTTATTGGTCTTACTGCTGATTTACACAATTTTCTGTACCAGTGAACAATATGGTGACTCATCTGTCAACTCAAATCATAAATTAAGACTGAGTGTTATTATTTTTGTCTTTTTCTTTTAGATGGATGGGGTAACACCCGGTGCAGCAGCTCTTATCGCTTCATCTGCTCCAAGGACCCGTTTGGTTGTTAAAACACATACTAAACATCTGGGATGGATCAGCTTGGATGTTTTTTTTCTGTTTTAAGTTAAATTTGTTGTGTGTCTCTAAATAAAGTTTTTCTAGTGTTTATTCATAACAGAGTAAATGTTGTATAAAAGCATATCTTTTGTGACTGTGGCCCTTTTCATTAAAAATACTTTTTTGAAGTTTACAACAATGTGTGATCTTCCTCTAAGAGCTCGGTTGTTGAAGTCCAGTTCAGTCCAGCATAATTCTTTTATGATGAACTGAACTGCTTGTAGATGGCTGCTCATCCTCTTGGCCACCTGCTCCCCCTTGTACGTATCTCAGCATTGACCTTGCATTAATTTAGAAATACTAAGAAAAAGGATCAATATAAAAAGAGACAAAATATTCAAACAAAGAATCTTATACCGAAAAAAATTATAATCATTTAAAACTGAAAGGAGGCAGCCAAGGAACTCTCCCCCTTTATTACTTATTTATCAACTATTTGATAAATCTAATATAAGATAAAAGCATAATAGAACGAGCTGCAATATTGCACACAATTCAACAATAATGTTTGCTTTATATCATTCATAATGACATTTTATATTTATATCTTACCTACAGGAATAAAAGAAAAATGATACACCTTACACAAGACTACATTTCTGAATCTTAAACATTATTTTACCATTTAATTGAATACAACTTAAATATGGTTACGAGAGCATTTTGTCAACTACAAAACGTTTTTTCTATTTCACTGACAGATATCGTCCATGCCTTTGCACCCTGACATAAATGCAATCAAGATGCCAGTTCATTTTGTCATGTAGCTTCTGTCACATTCAGCTGTAACTAAGCTAGCTGTAACAGTAACACTAAAAGTCTGAGTTCTTCAGACTTCACATTAACAAGAGCCATTTCTGTCCTACTGCACATCCGACACCTCACCTAATTTGTGTGATATACTGTAGCCTACATTCTGCTGAATTCTACTGAAGCGAGTTCTTCGGCATACATTACTTAAATAGTTACACACTGTCCGTTTAAAGATATAAAATATTACAGTAAAGTAGAACAATCTATTACTGTATAAGAAATAGCCACTATTGATACTCAGTCTCTTCTGTCTTGATGATGGGGCCACATGGCCTCATCCACATCACGTTCACTATCCTCTCTTGCAATGAACCAAGGGAAAAATCTTCTTGCATGCCATCCAACCTTGATATTCCTCTGCACCTATTTCTCACTCCGATCTGCCTTAGACCTCTTCAATCCATGTTGGCAAAGAACAACACAGCCGCTGCACTTTTTAAGGCCGGTAGACTGATTGCTCATTGAAGATTTGTGTTTAGGAGTGTCAAACAGGTGCTTTAGTGATTTCATTCCGATGTAGGTAATTTCTAATAGTTAGGAACAGATGGTTTCTGTTTTGTTACCATAGCTAAAACAATGGCGTTTGGACTGCTTGATTGATATCTGTGTTAAATGTTCTGCAAAAGGGTGGGGAAAATATGTCAATTCAATGAGAAAGGGTTAACACATTTGCAAGAGGTGTCATGTGCTCTGCTGAGACAGTGATGATGAAAACCAAGTGGATTCCAGTTTGTTTAAACAGGTCAAAGCAATCAAGAAAAACTGTTACTCTCTATGCCTGCTCGCCTGTCTCTTTCTCTCTCTCTCTCTCTCTCTCTCTGTCACACACACACACACACACACACACACACACACACACACACACACACGCACACAAACCCCTGCCTCTCTCTTCAGCATGCTGCTGCACAATAACTTCCATCATTCTGTCATGTCAGCATTCTCAGAAACAACAGCAGTAGACGGAGACTTGTTTAGAAATGTAAATAAACAAAGAAATAAATAAAATATTTTATTTTAAAATAAATGACAGAAAATATTTTTGTTTAAAAAAGAACCACAAAAAAAAATTCTCTAGAGTCTCAAAGAAGAAAATTACTTTGGAAAGGTGTTATTTACACTCTCAACGAGTGATGAACACTTTTAGCTTAGCAGCTCTTGTGAAGATTTCAACTATAAGTGTAAATAACGTCTTTTCAAATCAGTGGGCTCTCAGGGCTTTTGGCGACCTGCATTACACCAGACGAGCTATTTGGAGTCATTTTACAGTCATTTTTCGGTTTCATTGTTTGTTTTGTTTTTTTTATCTGTCCCCGTCTTCTTCAGTCGTTTTGGAGAATGCTGCAACGCTGTTTTGCTGTGAAGCGCCACAAATGTTTTGTGGACTACAAAACTTCACCCGACTTTCCATCAGCTTGGGCTGAGAAAATAATGACCAGATTTGTCATTTCTGGGTGAACTGTTCCTTTAATAATTAGACTGTCACATAAAGGTGTGTATATAAATCCTTTTCTTCTGATTTTCTGTATGATTTCTGTAAACCAGTAGAAATCTGCACATCATTGAAAAAACACACTCAGACCTCTCTCCCCCTCTGGTGAGCATAAGCTGCACAGTTCAAACACGCTAGAAGTAAGTCAGTCTGAGGTTGAATCTTAAATCCCTGGTCATTCATCACTCTTAATCCTTTCAAATCCTCGCTCACCTCAGAGTCGAGACATGACCAGTAACATATCACACTTCACTGTATTTCACTGCACAACATGGCTTCACCTCAAGCTTAGTGCTGTCAGCGTCTTTGGCTGTGAAGCTGTCCAGTTGGTTTGTTCTGCAGACGGTTTAAAACAATATATTAACAAGCAAACTTAAACAGTAGGAAACTGATTATGATTTTCTTTCTCACCGATAATATATGGACAACAGTTACAAGGAGCCGTCATTCTGTGAGCTTACTCAAAGCATTTGCAAATTTGCTCGAGCATACAGAAATCATCGTTGTTCACAGGGAGGAGCAACAAGCTGCTCTTTGGGTCTGTTCTTTATTCAGCAGGTGAGCAGGGACTACACTACTGTCACATACAGCAAGACAGAGTTTCCTGTAAGAGTTGGCAACCTGCAGCTGCATCGTCTCAACCACAACTTCCTGTCTGTCACCAGTTTCAGCGAGCTGTAGACGACCTGGGTTTGACACAGTACTTCTGACTGTCTGAATTTCTTTTGATATATAGCAACAGAGTGTGGAGCAGAGATCGAGCAGTTTGAAATACGTGATTTTCCAACCTATAATTAATTGCCTGTGATCAGCAACATAATTGATTCTCAAAGACGTCATCTGGTGCTTGTTGCTGTTCAGCTCAAACTGTCTCACAGTGGGAGTCTTGACAAAAAAACATATTCTGTCATCTCTAGATGCTCTTCACAAATAATTGGAATACAAAAAATTTTAATCTCTGGTGTGACATACTACTCACCTGATCAAAACCCTGATGTTGAGTGTATTAGTCAAACACTGATTGACACTACAATCATTTTGTGTTCCCACGATATCTGTTGGTGGCACTTCAACTTTTCTTAGGTCATTTTTAGGCGACAGCAGCTCTTGGTTACTGGAAATGTCTTCATTGACAGGAAGCATCGCTTTCACGTATCTTAACTACTACTACTCTTGCTAAAACTCTCCTCTCACAATAGTTATGAATCACACAAGCCACAAGCGCTAAGGTCAGTGCAGCTTGTTTTGCTATGAGTGTTCATTGATCAATAAAATTCCTCTTTCTGTTCATTTGTCACAAAGGTAGGAGTTACAGGATGACCACAAAGATCCACCAAAGTCAAAATATACCAGAGCTCCCAACAATTATCCAACTATTATTCTAAACAATACCAATAAATATACTTTCTCACTTTACTCCAGAAAAGTGTGCTTTAAATAACTAAAAATACACTACCCAGACCTAAATGGCACTTATAGGCATTATGAGGTATGTGGGCATTTTGGAGTTTGACCTAATAATAGGAACTAAAAGTCAGTTCATTCCAGCCACTGCTGCAGCGATTATGACCACTGTTCTTTTAATTTGTCTCTCATGAGTCAAGTTTATGGAAGTTACTGTTTTATGGGTGGTAGGCAACGGTTCGAATGAATGAATGAATCTGTTTGAGGGCAGTACGCAGACATAAAGAGACGAGGAGAGAGAGGGATGGGTGGGAAGGATTGAGTCAGGGTGGAAGGGTGATGAAGGTTCAATGAGCTGCATGGGTAATAAAAAGACATGGAGGGGAGCAGCGAACAGGTGTTGACCATGTGTACACAGTGTGAAGGCTCTGACATCACACATACTGAATCTCTGCCACTCCACACACACACTGCTGGACAAAACACAGCACAGGTCTGCCAGGTCATGTGTGTGTCTGTCATTTTGCATGTTTTTGTGTGTGTATGTTTTTGTGTGTGTGTGTGTGTGTGTGTGTGTGTGTGTGTGTGTGTGTGTGTGTGTGTGTGTGTGTTTGTGTGTGTGTGTGTGTGTGTGTGTGTGTGTGTCCCTCATGAGTGGCAATGCGTGACGGAGTGAGATTGAGGAGGTTGAAAATTCCAGCATTTCTATGGGGAGTCTCAATTGTTTACCTTCCTTGCCCCCATGCTTTTATTCTGAAACACTGACAGACAGACTCTGGCTGATAGGCACAGCCCATCACACAGAAACACACACACACCATTTGTGTGCAAGGACACCAGGATTCATCCCTGAAACTTCACTGAGAGCAGCAGCGAGAGCGAGGGGGCAGTCGGTGTCGGTGAAAGCAGTCTAGTATGTGTTTTTTAGGAGAGGCTAGTTTTTGTTGTTGGCACTAATCTAAATCTAATTTATGACAAGATGAAAAAATGTTTCCTATTATTTGTTCCTTCGATCACTTTCTATGTAAAATGTTTAATAAATAAAAGGCTTTGCACGGCAAGTAACCTACATGTACTTTGTGTGTTTGTTGTTTTTCACCAGATATTGCACTAACTTAACATGTGTGCTGTAATGAGGTGTAAAAAGGTGCAGAACAGAAATACAACACAATCAATTCAATATTTATTTCATTTTCCATCATAAAATAAATTTTTCTAAGTAGTTATTTTCATCAAAGCTATAGCCCAAGTCAGAAGGGAATGAGAACAGACGTATTAATCTATTCAGAATCTGTTGCAATATGTCCATTAATTTTTTTATTGTAAGATCATGGCAGCATGCTACTGTTCTGACAAACTTCGGATAACTATCTTCAAATGTATTTCATTTTTGGAGTACAGCATCCCTGTGCTCTGTCTGGACACATTCGCTGCCAATCATGTTTGAGGATCATCGATTCGAACCTCATTGGCTCAGCTGCATGGGTCAACTCTCAGAAACACAGTTTGTGATTGGCCAAAGACCTTTTTTTAAAAATAGCGGTTAAAAATTACCACCTGACGACAAGAACATAAGGAGAAGGACAACAATGAAATAAGCACAAATTACATACGCACAACTACAGAACCTGTGTATCTCATATGCATTGATAATTTATTTCCTTATATAATCTCTGGATAATGTTCAGTAGCTCTCAGAGGGGAGGGGGTTACCACTGAGCCAAAGAGAAAGTGAAAGTATAGCTGTCAGTTCTGCGGAGAGGAAAGAAAATGCAGACAGATTAAAACGCCTGCGTCTGAGAGAAGAACTGTGTGAATAACAAATGACTGAAGGATTTTAACGTCATCTGTACAGGTAAGATTGATAAGAAACTATAATGACTGTGTACTTAGTCATGACTTTTTAATGTGTTTCTGATTTATTAACTTGCCATCACGTTGGCCTGTTACTAACCGCGTGCCTCCGTTATACATTTATAGTATAGCATAATATTTAGCTGCAGGTTGGGATAAACATTTATGCTTTTGCAAATGGAAATGACTTATATTTTTTATACTTGTATGCATATCATGTATATTATATTGATTTATACAAGCCTTTGGGCTAATGGCTGCCAGGGAATTATTTTTAATCATACCGTATTTTATGTATCAAGCTCACATCAAGGTCAAGGTCCACATGTTACAGTTATACTAACGTTAATCATTTACCACTTACTTACAATGACTTCGAAATAACCTGTGAGATATCGCTCCCAGACACTGATCAGATTTGCTGATAGGCTGTAAGTAGCCTATCAGTCTCTGTAAGTAGGAGGAACTGGATGCATTATTTTACTCTGGTTGGTGACTTGACGCCTGGATTTAAAGGCCCAAAGTCGTCAATGTAGAGTAAAAAATGTATAAATATCTGTCTTTGCCCAGTAATGAGTGGATCTGGGGACCGAGAGGACGCTGACATGAGTCAGTGTGGAGATGGACTGCCTTACTACTCACTGGAAATGAGAAAACAGGTCAATCTACCATAGAATCAACACGTCTGAGGAGCAGACTGAAGCCTCTTCAACACTAAAGTGAGTTTATTTGGAATACATTACATATCATGCACACTCTCCATACTTAAAGCTGCTTTAAGCTTCAAGCATTTAGCTAACTTGTTGTCCATTTTGTAGTTAGCAGTCCCCTCCCTCCCGCCTGCTTTACCTCGTGAACATGTTCCATTTAAATTAACTGATTTGCTTTGAAATGTTGCTGCTCAAAGTGCTTTTGTGAAGCTTTTAACTATAATGTTCAAGCAGTGATAGCTGCTGCCAAATCTCTCAAGGGGGCAACTGTTGTGATAATGACTTTGGTAATAAACCAGCTAATATTGTTATAATATGTAAGTCAGCTAATTAGGGCTGGGATGACGCGTCGACGTAATCGACGACATAAATTTGTCAACATGAATAATTTGCGTCGACGCGTCATCCCAAACAGGAAGTGGTAGGACCCGCGGAGGCTGAGAATAGCCTCTCTCACACAGATAGGCTGCATTAACTCCACAGCAGCTTTTCTCCGCCGTTGGTCATTCACACAGAGCGATGCACCGCTAAATTACATAATTACATAATCGCCATCAGTAAACAGGTCGCTGCGTGACTCTGTCACTCGCGGGACGGAGGCTGTTTTCTGGGGGAAAGTTCACTGAAGTCTCGGTCGGGAGGGCTGACTGCCGGGGTGATTTATATCAACACAACCACTTGAGTGAGTTAAAGGTTTTTGCCGGTGACAGACGCTGTTTTTCGGGCAGAAATGTGACGAAGAGTCAGTAGGACAGGCGGGAGGACGGACGCTGCTCCGCCTAGAACTGCGGTATTTTTCCCTCATATAAGTTACCAACGACAGTTACAGTTACTACTTTACTTTTGTTTGGCAATGTAACGTTAAATTAATCGTTAGATCAGTCGACTAATCGAAAAAATAATCGCTAGATAAATCGTTTGAAAAATAATCGTTTGGGACAGCTCTACAGCTAATGCTGTCATAATGGATTGTACTATTTCAACATAAGTTCATCCTCAAGACACTTTTGGATGTAAAGTCAACTAGCTTACTTATTGGAGCAGAATAAAGAACAGTGGCACTGGTTCTGATAATGTGCAATTAATACGGTTATTATACTACATTACATACATTTACTAACTTTACTGGAATATTTCCATTTTAAACTATTTTATGCTTCTCCTCAGTTACATTTCAGAGGCAAATATTTGACTTTTTACTCCACGACATTAGTCTGAGAGCTCTTAGCATTACTAGTAACTTTTCAGAATTTATATAATTTATTTTTTTCCTCTCCTCCCTGTCCAGTGAAAGCGATGAATTTCCAGTTGGGTTTAGGATGAAGGATGTGTGTTCATTTGTGTGTTGAGAAAATTCCTCCCTTCTTCAGCTAAAAACCTCCTTATATCAGCATCGTCACAAAGCTGAAAACAGGCTGTTCTTCTGACTTTTTACAGAGACATGGTTCTCACAGAACAGCCACACTACAAACATATGATGATCTTATAGAATCTTACACATTACTGTGGATGAAACTAACACACAGTGAATACATTAGTTTAAATGAGCTGAAACATAAACATCTACAGCAATAAAAGGACACTTGAGTGCACATGAATGCAGAAGTAATATTAATTCTAAAAACATGAGATGTAATAGATCTAACATCAGTCTGACTAAACAATATTTTACCTACATGATTGATTTCCTCCTGAGCTGTGGTAACGATGACACATCATCTCTATAGCGTCCATGTTGTTTCCACAAAAAGAGTTATTGAAGCTAATTAAATCAACAGAGTCAGAAGAAAGTAGGAATGTAATGGTATGAAAATTTCACACCGCGGTTATAGTGACCAAAAGCATAATAACAATGAAAGAAGCAGATTGACCAAATTTTCGTTTCCGGCACAAACTAATTTTCAATGGGAGTGCATGGGACACTTTTACGCTAGCATCAAAATGGCTATTTTTAAAACACCAAGAAGGCTCGACACAACATGAAACATTGCTTGTAGTATCACCAGGGTCTCTACACACAGCTCAACTGAACCACATACACTCTACTCAGTCATGTCAATCCCCGATTACGTCTGAGCTGCCATGACGACGGCTAGAGGAAGAAGCTACAGCTATCGTGAGTTGTTCAAAAGTTGTTTTTAGTAAACTCTGTGTACACAAACAATGTTCTCAATGCTCGTGTTCATGTGTAGAGACTAGGGGTGGCGAAAAAAATCGAATTCACATAAGAATCTGGATTCTAATCATCCACAATTCTGAATCGATTCATAAACTTCAAAAAACTATTTTTTTATTAAAGTTCCCCCGTCTCTCTGTGCGCCCCCACGGGATTCTGTACACAGCGTTGCAGCAAGCTTGGGGAAAGAAAGACAAGGAATTTGTCTTCAAAATAAGAGCTTGACATTGCACCCCATTGGAGTTTAGAACTGGGTTCTTAAAGCGGGGGGCTTTTAATTTGAAAGTAGCGACCGTTCCTAGCTAGCAGCTACAACAACAAGCTAACAGCGAAGACAGCTACAGAGACCGAGGAGACGCTAGCATATCCTGGATCTCAGCAGCTGTCCAGTTGCTCATCTTGACGTCTGCGGATGAAGTGATGGACTGACTGTTGTAATCAGCTGTTTCCTGGTTTTAAAACTCCTCAGCTTTGGGGTCATCAGTCGTCAGTGCCGGTCATCCACACCTCCGCCCATCTCATGCAATTTCCGGCATAACGACGTCTCGGATTTAGATCGGAATGGAGTTGGATAAAAGTGTACCCTCCGAGGTGGCAAATTGGCGGACCAGGACAGATCCCCAATTTACCGGCTTCTGTCTAAATCCGCGGACCGAGCCGCAAAAAGGATGGTCAAATTGGCGGCTTGCAGCCCAGTATAAAAGCGGCTTTTAACTATGCAAACAAGGGCAGCCATGCACTGCAGGCACGATGTCAAACAGAAGGGCACAAAAAGAAGGTGCAGGTCATAACATCCACACACAGTGTAGCCAGCACCTTCCTTCCAAGCAGAGAGACAGCAACTTTTTCAAAACCCATATTCATCTAGTCAAAACACACTCTTTAAGGGCTTGCTTTTTTCATTCTGCACTATTAAAGTTGTGCTGTTGCACATTTCATGGACGAAGTTCTCATTTCTTATATAGCATGATGTGACCATAGATAGATGTTACCTTTTGTCACAAGTTTGCCTTTGTGTGATTACATCATTGGAATCAGTTTATTTAAAAATCACATTATCTTATACAAACTGTATTGATTTGATGCCATAATTTGCCTTAACACACTATGCATTGTATCAATTTTTGAATCGAGAATCAGTTGAATCGAGAATCGATTTTGAATCGAATCGTGAGCCTAAGAATCGGAATCGAATCGTGAGACACCCTAAGATTCACATCCCTAGTAGAGACCCTGGTGATACTACGAGCCAAGTTTCATGTTGTGTCGAGCCTTCTTAGTGTTTTAAAAATAGCCATTTTGATGCTAGCGTAAAAGTGCCCCATGCACTCCCATTGAAAATGAGTTTGTGCCGAAAACGAAAACACAGTCCATCTTGAAAGGGCTTCTTTCGTTGTTATTATGCTTTTACACGAAGGTTTGACTCATATACATTCACAGAAAAAACCTAGGTTGCATGTTGGCGTGAGTTTCACTTTAAGGTTAACTTACCTTGCATTCACTTAACAGTTGAAGGTGATGGTCACGCAAATGAGCAATAAGTACATTGGATGTGTTGCCGCCCCTCGCAACAACTTTCTTCTTGCGGCTCCTGCAGATAGGGCTGCCATCCTGACCAGCTGTCCCTGAGCATTCTTATAAAATAAGCCCAGACTACAGATTTGGTTTCTTTGAAGGCGGAAAAATGTCTTGAGGGCTGCTACTGTCACGTCCTCCCTCCACCATGTCTTCCTCACTACATAACAAGCGCATGTTGCACGTTGCACGCTGCACGCCGCGCCTGCGTAGGGAGACTTAGAAAGTATCTCGCGAGTTTTTCCACACCGTGGTTATCGACTGCGACGGTTACCTTGGTAATTAAAATTTAAACAGTAACCTTCACCGTTGGGAATTTTTTCACCATGGTTTACCATGACACCGGTAACCGTTACATCCCTAGAAGAAAGAGTTTCCAGTTAGAGAAAATGAAACTGTAAGACCAATTATCTCCATTTTTGTGGTTCAAAGATGGCGACACCTGTAAGGACCAGCAGCCCCGGGGTTCAAGGTGATCCAGGGTAAGATATTTTAGTTATGTTGGTGCTTTGATACAGAGTGGATCACAGTGAAGGAGAACTTAAACTGTAGTTATTAAAATGAACATTAAAGATGTTAAAAGCGTTGTGGTTTGTCAATTTTACATATTAAATCTGTCTTACAATCTGATTGGGTAATATAGTTTTAGTTATGTTGGATGTTTGATCCAGATTAACTAAATGGATGAGAATGTATTTGAAACAGTGACAAAAATACTGGAAACTCCACCTCAAAAACAACACCAAAGATGTAAACAATGTTTAAAAATGTATCATTTTAATCTGTATTCAAGGCCGTTTGAAGAAGAGAGACCAGTCTCTCCTGTAGACAGCCTTGTTTCCATGAGAAGTGACAAGTCCAAGGGTGAACCTCTCCACTTCAGGAAGGGAGAACCGAGGTAAGATATTTCAGTTATGTTCGGTGTTTGATCCAGATTAACTAAATGGATGAGAATGTAGTGAAACAGTGACAGAAATACTGGAAACTCCACCTCAAAAACAACACCAAAGATGTAAACAATGTTTAAAAATGTATCATTTTAATCTGTATTCAAGGCCGTTTGAAGAAGAGAGACCAGTCTCTCCTGTAGACAGCCTTGTTTCCATGAGAAGTGACAAGTCCAAGGGTGAACCTCTCCACTTCAGGAAGGGAGAACCGAGGTAAGATATTTTAGTAATGTTCGGTGTTTGATCCAGATTAACTAAATGGATGAGAATGTAGTGAAACAGTGACAGAAATACTGGAAACTCCACCTCAAATACAACACCAAAGATGTAAACAATGTTTAAAAATGTATCATTTTAATCTGTATTCAAGGCCGTTTGAAGAAGAGAGACCAGTCTCTCCTGTAGACAGCCTTGTTTCCATGAGAAGTGACAAGTCCAAGGGTGAACCTCTCCACTTCAGGAAGGGAGAACCGAGGTAAGATATTTTAGTTATGTTGGGTGTTTGATCCAGACTAACTAAATGAATGAGAGTGTAGTGAAATAGTGACAGGAATACTGGAAGTTCGACCTTAACAATAAAGATGTCCCGATCAGGTTTTTTTTACCCTGATCCCGATCTGACTATATAATATTTATTATCTGCCGATACCGAGTCACGACCTGATACTTAGCCTTAACTAATATTTTGCATGCATTAAGAAAAAAATACCTCCATCCAAGCTGTTCCTTAATAGATTTCTTTATTTTATTGAAACAAAATATATATACTTTTATATGGCTCTTTCTTATTCTGCATATGCGATTGCAACATTGGCCTACCATATTCCTTATGTTAGCAGGTGAGTCTGTGATGCTGCTCTGTGACTAGGGCTGGGCGATTTGGCTGAAAAATGTATCACGATATAAGTGTTTCATATCAGTCTATATCGATAACTTTTGATTTTTTTTACCCATTTGAAATAAAAAAAAATTGAAAAAACACCCTTTACATGGTGACTACAGGTGAGATTAAAAAAAAAACATCATTTTCGAGATTTCAGAATCAGAATCTAAGACATGAGACAAAATAGTGTAGAAGCTGACATTGCTGCTTCACAATATGTTAACGAGATAGTTAAGGTTTTTAGAAGTGGGGTCATATAAAGTACATATCTATAGTCGGTCTGTTCCCTACCGAAATCACCGATCCGCGCAGCCTCAGTTTGGAGAAGCAGACAGCCGCTCCAGCCCAGATGCTCAGCTGTGTACTACAGTGAACGTGGTCCAGATGCAAAGCAAATTTTAACCACCTGAAACGAGGCCCACCTAAAAAAAATCTATATTATTGCAAGTGTGCGTTGTATAGGGAAAATTCACACCGCTTTACATCGCCGTCAGACCACCATTTCTTTTGGCACTACATTTTCTCAACCGTAGAACCTCCGTATTCCTACGCATTAGCCCAAACGGCCCAGTCGCGCTAATGTGTAGGGATATGGAGGTTCTACGGTCTGTGTCTGTGTCTGAAGTTAAGTTTTGTTTTGATCAAAAGTAAACAGATGCGTGCATAAACCTCTCGTCCAGCAACTGGGCCTCGCGCTGTATTTCGCCGCTCGCAGTTCACCTGTTTCTAACGGAGTTCAGTGAAATTATCAAACGTATTTTCTATTGATATTGATCACGTGTCTATCGCGATAGATATCGTTATTGTTTTATCGCCCAGCCCTAACTGTGACAGCAGACCCTCGTGTACAGCCAATGTGTGCAAGACGCAGCCCACGCTTAGTACCTCCATATCGTCCTTTGCTTTTTTCATATTCATTACGTTGTCACATAAAATGACGTGGACGCGTTGCTTGTCTATTTAACACACGTTCAGCATCTCCTCGATCGCTTGTTTTACGTGCTCTGCTGTATGAGACTCACGAAACTAGCGTGCATACCGGCAAGTTTTAATAGGGCTGTGCAATTAATTACATTTTGATCGTGATTTCGATGTTTGGGTCAAACGATCTCCAAACTCCAGTCCAGAGCCCTCCGGAGGAAATTTGCAGGACTTCTATTTCTGGCGTATCAGCGCCAAGAAGCAGCAATTAGCCTAATTTAGCACAGAGCAGACAGGAAGTCACGCATCAAAACAACAACATAACATCTGGTCACTTTTCAAAATAAAACACAAACAAGTGGGGGTTTTTTTTGAGAGAAATGCTGAATAAATGCATCATGTTTCCGAACTCAAAAATAATCATTTCAATAATCGTGATTTCAATATTGATCAAATTCATCATGATTATGATTTTTTCCATGATCAACCAGCTCCTTCGTTGTAACTCGAAAGTGGAATCAATCAAATGTAATGCTGAGATGATAGGGCATTCATTCGCAGTTCAGTTACCTTCTCTGTAATATTTTTAGCCATGTCACTGTCTCAAGGATATTTCTCTTTCCTTTTGAAAGTATCCACGAGTGTTTGTTGCATCGGTGTCTTTGCCTGGATTGCTTGTGTGAACTTGTTGTATAACTTTGAGTGTTTTTGTTTTTTATATGCCGTATCAAATTTATTGTATAAAGGGATAGTTCGGGTTTTTTGAAGTGGGATCATATAAAGTGCATATCTATAGTTGGTCTGTTCCCTACCGTAATTGCCGACCAGCGCAGCCTCAGTTTGGAGAAGCAGAGAGCTGCTCCAGCCCAGACGTTCAACTTTGTACTGCAGTGAACGGGGTCCAGATTCAAAGCAAATTTCAAGTACTTAAAACAAGGCCTACCTAAAAAAATCTATATCAGTTCAAGTTTACGTTATGTGAGGGATAATGTATAGAACGGCGGTCATTATCGGGAAAATAAGTCCCGACAGGACGAACCGGACTTATTTTCCCGATAATGACCGCCGTTCTATACATTATCCCGCTTATTACACGGCTACTTGCCAACAAGAAAAAAAACGTCACACAGTGTGTCTTTTTACAATTTATTTGTTACCGTTCACAGTGTTTTTCAGCAGAGAAATAGTTCGCCAAACCGACGCCGTTTCGCTTCTCCCTCTTGGCTGCTTTCCTCTCTTTTTCTTTCCTTGACCAGTGACGACAACTCAGCCTTTTGCCAAGACTCGAAATCACTGTATTTACCAAAAATATTGAAAGTTAATGTGAAACTCATCCATGCTAGTGGCATAGGAGTAGTTTTTTTCCGATATGAAGTAGACTACAGATCAGCTGACGTCGCTTAGCAACCGAAGACGCTGCGGTGATACGTGACTGGACCGCTTGCGGAGCAAAGATTTTATAGCGCGGAGTGATATGAAATAAGTGAATCAGAGGCAAAAAGGCCACTTTCCTTGACGACGGTCAGATATGCTTAGCAGCGGTCTGTTATGCGAAAATACCGACCGCCGAATGTTGGGAAGCCCCATTCAAGTGAATGGAGCATTCTACAGCAGTGAGAAGAGCGGTGTGATAAATAGAGAAAATTCACACCGCTTTACATCGCCGTCAGACCGCCCTTTCTTTTGGCACTACATTTTGTCAACCGTAGAACCTCCGTATCCCTACGCATTAGCGCAATTGAAACTCTGACCCAAACAAGTGATCTGCGAGTGGCGAAATACAGTGCGAGGCTGGACTGCTTTCGCTTTGTAATTTAACTAATTTCCACACTGCAGACATTTTATCCAGAGGTTAACGTTACACGCACATCTGCTTTCTGACCAGTGATGGGAATAACAGTGTTACAATAAACGGCATTACTAACGGCGTTACTTTTCAGTAACGAGTAATCTAACTAATTACTATTTCTATCGTTAAAACGCTGTTACGTTACCGACATTAAATGTGGCGCGTTACAAATTGAAGCTCCTCGTTGAAGCTGTTGTTGTCCGACTTGGCTCTCAGCCACCGGAGCTGCAGAGCTGTTTTATTTTTCTCCGGTGAGGGAGGAGGGAGGGGCGAGACAACCATATAAGTGATGATGATTGGCTCTCTAAGGTAGAGTGACAGTTCATAAGCCAATCAGAGGCAGTGTTCAGTTTACACACAAACCACACAAGCACACAGCAGCCTCACACAAACAAACTAGCAGAGGTGAGCTGCAGAAATGACGAGTCCGGAGGGAAAGGTGGCGTTTTCAAAGTGGAACTACAGACACTACTTTAATCTCCTTTGTCCATGTTCTTTGTCAGCAACTCCAATCTAATGAAGCATCTCTCAGCGGCACACACTTCTACAACACTAGTGGCCAAAAACACTGTTGATGATGATAGCAGGCCAGAGGGGTGTTTTGCGAAGCCAGTTTAGTGGGTTAGCGAGGTATGTTGAGTCTAAAGCCAGGCTTTCCTGTACTACAAAGGTGGCTCTCTTTTAACCCGGCTAGATCACCATGGTAACTTATGCTTAGCTCATAACCTGGTCCCGACCAGGTTATGTTGGGAGTTTCAGCTTAAAAGCGCCGCTGGTTCCCTGTGTAACTCATTCGGAGATGGCGTCACTATTCATTAAGAACCCGGTGGACCTGGGAGCAAGAATAATTCGGGCAGCACTACGACGTGAGCGGCTTCTTCGAGATCGCGCTGATCCGCTGGCATTTCCTGATGAATTTCTCTATGAGCGATATAGATTTTCAGCCGAGGGAATACGGTACATCTGCTCACTTATTGAGCTGAGTGTCAGGAATGCCACTGAAGAAGCTGTGCGCTCACTGTCGGGCAAACTAGTTACATCCAGTTGGTGATGCAGAAAATCTGAGCAACACTGCGTGTTGCGCCATCCGCAAAGTGGTTCTTTCTCTTTCTGAGAATCTGCAATCTTAAGATAGTGATGATATTAAAATAAAATGGGATACAGTATATTATCCACACACTTGCTACCATGTCCGACTGCTGCTTCCACATCTTAATAAAATGCGATATGAAATATTAATTAGGCCAACCTAGTATTTATTTGTCACAGATAATGAGTAAAGTTAATTATTTCTTTGATGTGGCCATGAATAAACTGATGAACTGATCAATGTTTCACCCGTTGGGCAGTGTACGCCCAAACACATATCTTACAGGCTTGAGCTATTTTCACTGTCAAAAAGGTCTTTATTGTCATTGTACAGGGACAGTAGCTACATTTGCCTGTTCATCCCGACACAGTATTACAAAAAAAAAAAACACTGAACATTTATAGCCTACACACACTCAGCCTCGCTTTCAATAAAACACACACGCGCATTCTATAACTGAGATCAGTAAATGTGAAAACAATATAGACATTCAAAAATGAAAAAAGATAGTTGTTGCTTCAGTTTATTTATTTCTTAAATGGATGAGGGTTAATATTTAAAAGTTGCACAATGCTGAGCTTTCAGAAATTAAAACACTAAGGGCTTAATATAATATTGATCATAATATTAATCATTGTTAACTTACGCATTTACACAGTCAGCAGTTTTCTGCCAGCAGCCCTCCCTCGCTCTATTGGCGGCGACAGTGTTACTTTTCTGCCGTGATGGTTTCTTTGAATTCTTCATAGCCTTGCATAATAAGAATCTGCTCATCTTGAGTAAAATATGTGGCCCGGGATCTAAACATTTTCGCACGGAAGTAGAATAATATGACGTCAAACGCCCCCTTTTATGTGAACGCGCAGAGCACAAAGCAGAGAGCCGGACTTAACAAATTAAGTTGATAACCACCGTCGCAGAACGTTTAACTCTGTTTGGGGACTTGGGGCTTTGTTGAGCTGCATCATGAGCACAAAGCCTGGCTATGTTGAGCCCCCTTCGCAGAACAGGCCCCAGGTGTGGCTAATGTGAGCTCCGCTAACAAAGAAGGACTCGGAGCCATCCAAGCAGCTAAAGCTGGATTTTTCTGCTCCAGCTTCACAAAAACTTGTGACACAGCAAAACTGAATGCAATGATAGGCAGGTATGTTGTTGAGAACATGCTCCCGCTATCAACAGCTGACTCAGACGCCTTCAGAGCCCTCATTGGCGAAATACCCGGGAGAGCAGGTGCCGGTCTGCCATGCACGAAGACATTTTCTAAATACATAGATGCCGAGTACGCTAAAATGAATGCCAAGCCCAAAAGGGGGAAGGACAGTAACGCAATAGTTACTTTTCCTGGTAATTAGTTACTTTTATCGTGGAGTAATTCCATGAGCAACTATAACTAATTACTTTTTAAAAGTAACTTGCCCAACACTGGTTCTGACACAAATTGTGCGCTGATGTAAAAAAAAAAAAAGGATCGGGTTTGGGTCCAAGTTCAAAATTGCCGATCCCAATCAAATCAAATCAAATCAAATCAAATCAAATCAAAACTTTATTTTTATAGCACATTTCATACAAATCAATGTAACACAATGTGCTTTACACATAAACAACAACTTGATTAAAGGACAAGTGCAGAAAGTTTGAGCAACCGTACAAAGAACCAGTGCATGTAGCCTATACAAATCTTGCAATACACAGAACAGACACATGCATGCTCACACACGCACACACACACACACACACACACACACACACACACACACACACACACAAATACTTAGTCATAAACTTTAGAAAAAAATAAGGTTTTTAACCTGCTTTTAAAAGTGCTCATGTAGGAGCGTCTCTCAAGTCCTCGGGCAGGGTGTTTCATCTACTTGGGGCATAAATACAGAAGGCAGCCTCCCCTGCTCTAGAGTTAGTACGAGGGATGGTTAAAATATGAGGGGCCGTCAGAGACATTATTCAGAATTACCTCTCACACACACATGTGAAATGCTCTCACATAAACAACTGAAAAAATATTCACTCACACACACTACTGAAACGCTCTCACACACACTACTGAAACGCTCTCATACACACTACTGAAACACTCTCACACACACTACTGAAACGTTGTCACACACACGACTGAAACGCTCTCACACACACTACTGAAATGCTTTCTTACACGCACAACATTTTGCATATAAAAACGAAATAATGACCAGATCAACAAAAGTTTGTTATTAATGTTCTAAAACCAAAATTTTGCTTTTTGTTAGCATTTTAAGTGTATTGTAAACAATTGTAATTGTTGTGCTGGTTTATAGTTTAACCATTAGTGAGGTAGCTGTCACATTTCATGACACCAGTTGTTTTATCCCCCATTGAAACGCACTCTGCTTGCCAAACTATGTCATTACACCAATTTTTGATTACCCCAAGCATGCTTTGCTGCATTATACTTAATATAAAACCTTTAAAACCTTAGTAATATAAGGTTTTAAAACCTTATAAATCAGCCGGTAAATAGATAAAGCCAAATACCAGTAAATCAGTCGGGCTCTGCTATTTTGCACAATGTTCACTATGTGTCTGTCTGTGTCTGGAATTTAGATGGTAAAAAAATTCAAAGGGGTCATGTAACGTAAAATAACCCTGCTTGTAGTGCATTGTGAGAAACATTAGTAAACCCTGCCTCAATAAACTCGCCGTTCTGGTGCTGCCATTCGCCCTCACGCCCTCGTTGCCACGCAGCCTCTGCGTTCGTTTCTTCTCTTTCTTGTCCCCTTCCTCCTTCTTTAGGTCCTTTTTAAAGGCTCGCCAATCTCTCAGGTGCGGCAGGAAGAGCACTAGTTGTGTGTGTGTGTGTGTGTGTGTGTGTTTGTGTGTGTGAGGTGATATTGCTAGTTCCAACATGCTTTTCATTTCTTTGGCAAAGAAAGTTATCTTTAACAAATGCTAAGAACAAATAGTTATTCACTATATTTTTATTTCAGTAGTGTGTATAAGAGCGTTTCAGTAGTGTGTGTGAGAGCATTTCAGTAGTGTGTATAAGAGCGTTTCAGTAGTGTGTGAGAGAGTTTCAGTGGTGTGTATAAGAGCGTTTCAGTAGTGTGTGTGAGAGCGTTTCAGTAGTGTGTGTGAGAGCGTTGCAGTAGTGTGTGTGAGAGCGTTTCAGCAGTGTGTATGAGAGCATTTCAGTAGTGTGTGAGAGCGTTTCAGTAGTGTCTGTGAGAGCGTTTCGGTAGTGTGTATAAGAGCGTTTCAGTGGTGTGTATAAGAGCGTTTCAGTAGTGTGTGTGAGAGCGTTTCAGTAGTGTGTGTGAGAGCGTTTCAGTAGTGTGTGTGAGAACATTGCAGTGGTGTGTATGAGAGCGTTTCAGTAGTGTGTATGAGAGCATTTCAGTAGCATGTGAGAGCGTTTCAGTAGTGTGTCTGAGAACGTTTCAGTAGTGTGTGTGAGAGCGTTTCAGTAGTGTGTATGAGAGCATTTCAGTTGTGTGTGAGTGCGTTTCAGTAGTGTGTGTGAGAATGTTGCAGTAGTGTGTGTGAGAGCGTTTCAGTAGTGTGTATGAGAGCATTTCATGTCTCCTTATTGCCAGTAGTGAGAGTGTGCAGGTGTGTGTGTGTGTGTGTGTGTGTGTGTGTGTGTATATATATGCTTGTGTGGGTGTATATAGTATGGAAGGTGGGAGGGAGGGGCTTTCTTTTATATTGTTTTATTTTTCTTATGTAAAGCACTTTGTGCTACATACAATGTATGAAAAGTGCTCTATAAATAAAGATTGATTTGTAGACAAGTAGCAGAATCTTAAAATCAATTCTAGTTTTGACAGGGAGCCAATGTAGAGATCTAAGAACAGGTGCATTCAAATTTTTTTGTTCCAGTAAGAACGCGTGCAGCCGCATTTTGAATTAACTGTAATCGCTGTACAGCAAATTTTGGGAGGCCAGTGAAAAGACCATTACAGTAGTCTAGTCTACTTGTCATGAATGCCTGGATTAATTTTTCAGAGTCTGCTTTTGACAGGAAGCCTCTTAATGTTGAGATATTTTTAGATGATAAAAAGCTGATTTTGTGATGTGATTGATATGGCTCTTAAAGTTTAGATCACTGTCTATGATTACACCCAGATTTCTAGCTTCACTTTTGCTCTCCAGGGACAGAGAACTGAGATAAGTTGCATTTCTCTGTCTCTGAGCCTTTGCACCAAGGATGAGTATTTCCGTTTTACCTTTGTTCAGTTGTAGAAAGTTCTGTGACATCCACAGATTGATTTCATTAATACATTGAGTTAGGGAGTGAATGGGATGTAGGTCATCCGGAGATAAAGAGAAGTACATTTGTGAGTCATCTGCATAATTATGGTACTTTATGTTGTGTTTCTTTATAACATTGTTTGATGTTAGATAGCTGTTAAGCTGGAGGTAAACTGCTTTTTCAAGTATTTTGCTGAGGAATGGCAAGTTGGAAATGGGCCTATAGTTAGCAATAACGGTTGCATCAAGATTGCTCTTCTTCAAGAGTGGTTTAATGACAGCTGTTTTAAGTGCTGCAGGAAATATACCTGATTGAAGAGAGCGGTTAATACTTTCTAATGCCTCATGTGCTAGGCAGTTAAAAACAGTTTTAAAGAATGTGGTAGGGAGAGGGTCCAAGCAGCAGGAGGTCCTGAGCTGCCCAACAATATCGTCCAATTTTTTCAGGTCTAACAGGACAAAGTGAGACATGGCAGCAGTCATATTTCTGGAGAACTGGAGGGTAGGTTCATTTCTGGATACTGATGCACTAATATTCTGTCTGATAGCTATAATTTTGTCGTTGAAAAATGTAGTAAATTCTTCATATTTTTCAGTGGACAGCATCTCTGATGGGGTTGTAGATGGTGGATTAATAAGTCGGTCAACAGTGGAGAAAAGCACTTTACTATTGTTGATATTTTCATCGATGATTTTAGAGAAAAAGGACCGTCTGGCCTGTTTAATTTCTTTGTTGTGGTAATTGAGTCTGTTCTTATAAATTTCATGGTGAACCTGAAGTTTGGTCTCTCTCCATTCTTCAATGGTATTATTGTTAATGATAAGTTTTTTGATTGTTTGGGTACCCTTCTGTTGTACAGGAAAAGCAGACACATCAAAGAATATGCAACAGTGATCTGAAATAGCAACAACCATAACACAGGGTACGGTTATATTAAGTCCTTTGATATGACTAAGTCCAGACCCTATGGCCCTTATTGTGGGTGGGCCCTGAGACATGCTGAGTGAAGTCAAATGCCTCTAACAAGCAAATAAAGTTTTGAGCATCTGGGTCTGTTTTATTATCAACATGGATATTAAAATCACCTGAGATAATTATACAATCATAGTTGGTAGAGACCTTGGACAATAGCTCGGAGAATTCATCAAGAGAGCCATATTTAGATTTTGGTGGCCGATAGACCGTGATGATTAAAATTGGAGCATTACAAGTTATAGATATAGCAAGGTGTTCAAAAGACATGAATTCCCCAAGGGGGGGGGATTTCCTTGCAGCTATAGGAATCAGACAAGACAGCAGCTATCCCACCACCTCTTTTATCAGGTCTGGTGGTTTGGAGGAATTTGAAATTAGGAGGTGCTGTCTCAGTGAGTGCAACTGTGCCATTTCTGTCCAGCCAGGTCTCAGTCAGTAGAGTGAGATCCAGGTTATGAGTACTTATAAGGTCATTTACTATAAATGACTTATTAGTTAGTGGCCTGACGTTTAATAATTCCATTTTTATTGTTCAAGGTGCATGGCTTTGTCGGGGACTGACAGTTGGAGTCCAAACCGGTAATAAATTGTTTTGATTCCTGTATGTTACAGGGACATTTCTGGATTTGGGTCTATGGTTTATTAATACAGGAATTTGTATAGCAGAATGACAGTTATTACCGTTAGTAGAACAAGTTGGACTCACCAAACATCAGTAGTGAAGAGAGGATTTTAACATAAGTTCCGATCTGCAGGATCGGAACTTACGTTAATGAAACAATGCCCATATCAGCCCCGATCCCAATCCTGCAGATCGGTTCGGGACATCCTTAGTTCAAAGTGTTAAAACATTGGTAATTCTAATCTGTTTTACAGCCCATTTGAGGGAGACAGATCAGTCTCTCCTGTACCCAGCAATGTTTCCATGAGAAGTGACAGGTCCAAGGGTGAACCTCTCCACTTCAGTAAAGGACAACCGGGGTAAGATATTTTTGTGTTCTTGGTTTTTTGATACAGACTAACTAAATGGATGGGACATAGTGACAGAAATACTGGAAGCTCCACCTCAAAAACAATAATAAAGATATAAACAATGTTTAAATGTTTGTCATTTTAATCTGTGTTAAAGGCTGTTTGAGGGAGACAGATCAGTCTCTCCTGTACCCAACAGTGTTTCCATGAGAAATGACAGGTCCAAGGATGAACCTCTCCACCTCAATAAAGAAGAACCAAGGTAAGATGTTTTGGTCATGTTCTTTGTGACAAAAAATTAAAGAATGATTAATCAGAGTAGTCAGTCATTACTGCAGTTTCCACATTGAAGCTTTCCCAGATATTAAAAATGTTAAAGGATGTTTTTGCGAAATCCCTCAAATATTTTCTTTTAAAGCCATAATGAGCCTTAGAAGACCAGTTTCCCCTGCATTTAGGAACGTTCTCAAGGATGATCCTCTCGATTTCACGTCTGAGCTAGGGTAGGACAAACAACTTACACTTTCATACTATTATTACTATTATAGATAGAAAAAGATTAAAGGTTGAATATGTAATATGCTTATTAAAAGCTATATTTTTTCAAAAATAATACATCCACAGTGCGTTTAGAGGGGCGCAGATTAAAAGTAATGCATTTCCCTGAAAAATTATATTTAATCTGAAATAAATAATGTAAGAAATTTTGACGGGTTCGACAATGACTTCCTGTTTACATCGTACCAGCCAAATAGCGGCCAGCATTGCGGATTGCCAATTTCGCAACCTCGGCAATGCTCGGCAAAGCTCGGCACAGCTAGGCTGACACTGGGTAAAATGGCGGAGTCTGCAAGCTCTTCAGAGCCCCAGCGAACGGTGCGTTATCTGTTAGCTGAGTGACCGGAGAAGAGCAAAAACCAGAGTAAATATCGGTGGAGCATACGCTCGATGGACTCAGGGAAAGGATTTCCACGGCATCAAAACACATGCGGAAATGGCGAACTTTCTCTCTTTCTGGAGTTACTTTTTTGTTGTCGCGACTACGATCTTGAGACACTAGATAGCGGCATTCAGCTCATATTCCATATTTCACCTTTAAATAACAATATGAGGAAGAAATGAAAGAGCAGAGCAGTGAAGGTGAACTGGTGAACGAACAAACGAACTCCCCACCAATGTCAGGACAGCGGAATCACTTCCCATCTTCCCCGAAAGACTTATAAGTCATTTGTTCAGACTTCACCTCCACCCCATATAGCCTGACTCCCTCCCACCCCCCACCCCTTCGGACAAAAGCGTTAGCTAAATGCCCTAAATGTAAATGTAAGACTGCATTTACCTTGAATATAATAATAGTGTTAATCTTTCTAGAGTTACCGTATCTAATGTATTAAAGTTTTATGTGTTTGTGTTGAAGCTCACTCAATCAGAATCCAGACGCCACTACACACAGCAGTGTGGAAACCTTGCGCAAAGGTAAGAATAAGCAACACAGAAGCTTTTATCAGCTTAGAGCTGTTGTAAATGGTTTCATTTTCATGTCTGTTTTGCAGTTAGCAATCCCCACCTCTCCTCTTTATGTCGCCACATGTACGCAGAGTGCTAATCAACAAACAGAGAGGAAACAGGAGGATCCTGCTCTCTGTGTGTTCACAAGCAGACAGGACCGCCCCTTTATGGAGTTCTCTATCGTGATTGGATAAAGTGGGCAGGGATACCAGAAAATTATTTTTTTATTCTACAGCCTGAGCAAGAGGAGCAGAGACATGGTTACTGACCAAACACTCTAAAACAGTGGTTACTGCTGGAATATAGAGAGATTTAACATTTTAACACATTTCTTTATTGCAAACTCATAGATACATTTTCTTTATTCTCATACATTTTGAATCCCTCCGCTTTGATAGCAGGTATAACACAAAACATCATGTGACAAAACTTTTTTGCGCTGCCATTTAAATGTTTAGCAATGTGATATTTATTGTGATTACAACATTCTGCTTTGTTTGTATTGTCTTTATTATTTCTTTAGGCAAAGACGTCAAACACAAACTCATGGCAGACCTGAAAAGACGCATCCTCAGTCAGCATGAAGAAGAAGTGAAGGACATTGAGACTGACACAGAACTCTACGACATAGGAAAAGACAACAAAGATAATAAAGCACAAACCTATGATAAATTATTTGAAAATTATTGGACAAAGAAGGTGCGAACAGTGCTAATGACGGGAGCTGCTGGTGTCGGTAAAACACTTCAAACAAGGAAGTTCATGGTAGACTGGGCAGAAGGAAAGTCCAACAAGAACATAGACTTGATAGTGTCATTGAAGTTCAGCGAGCTGAATTCAAGAAAGGATGAAGTTCAAAGCATGAAAGATCTACTTCATCATTCCCTAAGTGATGATAAACACCCAGGAAATTTTGGGTTTGATAAATGTAAGATAGCTTTTGTCCTTGATGGTTTGGAAGAATGTGAACTTCCTCTGGACTTTAAAAACAACGAGGAACTGACTGATATGGACAAACGAGCTTCGATGGATGTGCTGCTAACAAACCTCATCAAGGGGAAGTTGCTTCCCTCCGCTTGTCTCTGGATCGTCTCTCAACCTTCAGGAGTTGATAAGATTCCCTCTGAATATATTCAGAAATGGACAGAATGTCGAGGTATGAAACAATAACAATTTATTTTCATAACTCATATTATGTATCATGTGTCATTCCTGATATTGATGTTGATGTTGATCAGGAAATACTGCGAAAGCTGAAACCATGTTTTATAAACTCAACTAAAATTAATGTCACTGAAAATTCCTTCTGTCATTTTGTGTTTTAGTGCCATTTTCCTCTCTTGGCTTTAACTGCTGGTATAAAAAATGCATAATGTCACACTGTGTTTTTTGCAGTCACTGTACTCTGCTTTCTCTATGATGTCTTTATCATTTTTAGGCAATGATTCCAAAGTCAAACTGACAGCTGACCTGAAAAGAAGAATCCTCAGTCAGCATGAAAAAGAATGGAAGGAACATGAGACTGACACAGAACTCTACAACATAGGAAAAGACAACAAAGATAATAAAGCACAAACCTATGATAAATTATTTAAAACTTATTGGCCAATGACAGTGCGAACAGTGCTAATGACGGGAGCTGCTGGTGTTGGTAAAACACTTCAAACAAGGAGGTTCATGGTAGACTGGGCAGAAGGAAAGTCCAACAAGAACATAGACTTGATTGTGTCATTGAAGTTCAGTGAGATGAATTCAAGAAAAGATGAAGTTCAAAGCATGACAGATCTGCTTCAGATCAGGTTTGATAAATGTAAGATAGCTTTTGTCCTTGATGGTTTGGAAGAATGTGAACTTCCTCTGGACTTTAAAAACAACGAGGAACTGACTGATATGGACAAACGAGCCTCGATGGATGTGCTGCTAACAAACCTCATCAAGGGGAAGTTGCTTCCCTCCGCTCGTCTCTGGATCGTCTCTCAACCCTCAGGAGTTCATAAGATTCCTTCTGAATATATTCAGAGATGGACAGAATGTCGAGGTATGAAACAAAAGCAGTAATTTATTTTCGTAGCTCATGTATCATGTGATATGTATCATCTGTCATTCCTGATGTTGATCAGGAAATACTGCAAATCTGAAACTGTGACATACATCTCTTTTATGGAAGATGTTTCATAGACTCAACTAATATTAATGTCATTGCACATTCCTATATTTTGTGTTTTAGTGCCATTTTCCTCTCTGGGCTTTAACTGCTGGTAAAACAGAATGCATAATGTGACACTGTATTTTCTGCAGTCACTGTACTCTGCTTTCTCTATAATGTCTTTATAATTTCTTTAGGCAAAGATTTCACACATGAACTCACAGCACACCTGAAGGGAACAATACGCCGTCAGTATGAAGAGGAACTGAAAGAACTTGAAACTGACACAGAAATCTACGAGATAGGAAAAGAAAAGAAGGATGAAAAACAACCTTATAAAACATTATTTCCTGAATCAGAGCAAAAGAAAGTTCGAACAGTGCTAATGACGGGAGTTCCTCGTGTTGGTAAAACACTTCAAACAAGGAGGTTCATGGTAGACTGGGCAAAAGGAACATCCAACAAGAACATAGACTTGATAGTGTCATTGAAGTTCAGCGATCGGAATTTAAGAAGAAAAAAAGAACAAAGCATGAAACAGCTGCTTCGTCATTCCCTCGATGACAACAAACACAGATTAGCTTGCCAGTACAACAAATGTGAAGTAGCTTTTGTCCTTGATGGTTTGGAAGAATGTGAACTTCCTCTGGACTTCAAAAACAACGAGGACCTGACTGATATGGACAAACCAGCCTCGATGGATGTGCTGCTAACAAACCTCATCAAGGGGAGGTTGCTTCCCTCCGCTCGTCTCTGGATCGTCTCTCAACCTTCAGGAGTTGATAAGATTCCCTCTGAATATATTCAGAAACAGACAGAATGTCGAGGTAGGAAACAATAACAATAACTTATTTTCATATCTCTGTGTCACTCTTTCTGTTAGATTTGAAAATCAGGACTAGGAAATACCACAAGGTGCAACCATGATATATAACAATGTTATTACAGATTTTATAAACATTACTAAACTGAATTGAATTGAATATCAATTGTGTTTCAACAACAGTGAGATAATTCTTAACACTGGTAATATTTGACTCTTGTTGTGGTGTAACTTGTTCACTGTGTTGTATCATAAATTACTTTAACTAACTTAAAGGTAATTACTTCTACCCTTCATCATCAATAATGCGCTGAAATTTGTTCTGTTTATCCAGAGACATTAAAGAGATGGCAGCAGCTGGTATCAGCCCTGAGAAAAAGATTTCGTACTGAGAACACTGAAGTTGAAGACCAAAATCATCCAAACCAACAAAACACAGAACACATCATCAGAGAGGAGAAAAGTGGTGTGGTCGAAAATGGAGAAAACATTCTACTGGGAAAAGCCTTGACACGAGTGAATGCAACATCTGAAATCTTCAAAGATACAAAAGAAAAACCAATCAGAACTGTGCTGACTATCGGAGAAGCTGGAATTGGAAAATCCTTCCATGCGCAGAAATTCAAAACGCAGTGGGCTAAAAATGACAAAAGGTCATTTTTAACTTGGCTTAGATCCTTTTGGAGCGAAGCCGATGAAGAAGTGATATTTCCACTGAACTTCTCTGAGCTCAATAATATAAAAGAGGAAAAAGTCAGTTTGGTGGGACTTCTTGAGCATTTCTTCAAGGAAACAAAGGAGTGTGTGATTTCTAACTATGAGCAGTTCAAAGTTGTATTTGTCTTGGATGGACTGGATGATTATCAACCTCCTCTCGACTTTGACAACAGTAACATCTTGACTGACACCAGAGAGCCAGCTTCAGTTGATGTGCTACTGACAAACCTCATCAGAGGGAAGCTGTTTCCTTCTGCCCGACTCTGGATAACCTCCCAACCTTCAGCTGCCAAACAGCTGCCTGATACATGTGTCGACAGGACAACAGAAATAAGATGTAAGCTTATGGGTGTGCATTGAGCTAATCATAAAAAAGTTTGCAATCATATCCAAGGGTCTTAAAATGCTCTAAACTGCTGTGAAATGTTCACAGATAACCGTTAAAAAAAATTGGGGAGTGTCTAACATAGACAGTATGTCAGAGAGGTGTCTAATTAAACCAAATGTATGCTGTTAGTTGGAGGTTGTGCTACACTGGAATGCTATAAAGACCTTTTATAATGTTGTCCAACCCCTTAACTTGCTTGAGAGGATCAAGGCTTACAGTACAAGGTGCCAGCCACCTGGACTGTCCTGTGGGTGGAGGAAGCAGTGTTCACAGCAGCCGTTTTACTTAATCCCCTGCCAAGCTGAGCAGAGTCTCCCGTGAAATTTTCCTCCACCTTGATCTTATACTTCAGCTTGGCATTTTTTATGGCCCACTTTACCTCTTTGTTTACCTCCTTTTTTTTTTAGAATTGTGCCGGTGAAGGATACTCTTTTCTTTTTATTGAGAATTATTTTGAGTTCTTTGTAATCCAGGGTTTATTGTTTGGGAAGATCGTTACTTTTTTTGATGGGAATTATGTTATCCACACAAAAGGAATGAACTCACTGATGTTGCTGGCGGGGGCAAGAAGGTTATTCCAGTCTGTGGATTCGAAGCATCCCTGCAAAGTTGCACTGTACTCATTGGTTCCACTGCTTGATGTGTCCACTTTGGCACTCCCCTATGGCAGTGGCTTCCCAGCAGGACAATGTGTATTATTCCCCAGCACAAACTGCTGAGGAATGGCAAGAGGACCATGGCAAATATCTTGCGTTAATCTGTTCTCCTAGATTTCCCAGATCCCAATCCCTAACCCTCCAATAACCCATCCATGGAAACCCGTCCGATCCATTGAGGATCCACTGAGGATTAGACTTGACCCATTTACGCATAGATACAGAACCTCTGGGTATCCTTTGGTGTCTGGCACCAGGGCATTGGCAGCAGATCTTTCGAGTCCAGTGGGTTGTGAGGTGGGGCCTCCATGGATCAGACCTCTTTGGGCATGTTCCACAGATGCCTGATCATACTGAGATCCTGTACATGTGGAGCCCAGGTTGATGCCTTGAGCTCTTTGTCAGGCTCATGAGGCCATTCCTCAGCATTTTTTGCAATGTGGCAGAGTAAATTGTCCTCCAGGGAGGTCCCCACTATCCAGGATTGTTGTTTCCATGAGGAGGTGTGCTTGGTCTGTAATAGTATGTGGGTGCTGCCTGCCTGTCAAGTTGCATCCACATGAATGTCACAGGACCCGAGGTTTCACAGCAGAACATTGCATTGTAACGAGATAATCTATGTTATTCACATCATTTGTTAGGCCTTTTGATGTTCTAGCTGATCAGTGTAGCCGAAAAATGGTCTACTGAAGGACGGCAACAGTGAAGCAGGGATAAATTACACTGTCATGATGCTTATATTCAGCCATTTCTTGTGCTGATATATTTTGTGTTTTATGACTTGCTCGACTTTTAGTTGGATTAGCTAAAACAGTAGTAGCTAAATAAACCATATACAAAAAAGCATTCAAAACATTAAATCAACACTATTTGTTAATAACTTTGAATATTGTTTCCCCACAGGTAAGCCTGACATTGCAAGTAAACAGAAACTGAGAACTCAGCTGAAGGAGCAGTTCACCCATGTGTCTGAGGGGATCGATAAGCAGGAAACTTCTGCCCTTCTGAATGAGATCTACACAGATCTCTACATCATAGAGGGTGAGAGGGGAGAGGTCAATGAACAACATGAGACCAGACGAGTTCAAGATGCAAAGTTCAAACCAGAGACACAAGAAACATTGATTAAATATCAGGACATCTTCAAACCAGCATCTGGAGAAAATAGACACATCAGAACCGTGCTAACAATCGGAGTGGCCGGCATTGGAAAGTCCATTGCTACAATGAAGTACATGCTGGACTGGGCTGAGGGTAGGGCCAACGAGGACATATTTTATATGTTTCCTCTTTCTTTCCGGGAGCTGAATTTGAAAAAAGAGGAAAATCTCAGCTTGGAGGAACTTATTTACATCTTTTTTCCAGGTATGAAGACATCAGAAATAACAGACTATGACAAGTACAGAATCCTGATTGTCCTGGATGGTTTTGATGAATGTAGACCTGATCTTGACTTCAGTGAAAGTACCTCTCACACAGATGTTAGAGAGGCAGCTTCAGTGAATGTTCTGTTGACAAACCTCATCCAAGGGAAGCTGTTTCCTAAAGCTCAAATCTGGATCACCTCTCGACCTGCAGCATCCAACCATATCCCTGCCCACACAGTTGACCGGGTTACAGAGGTGCGAGGATTCAATGATGATCAGAAGGAAGAGTACTTCAGGAAGAGATTCACTGACAAGGAGCTGGCTGAGAAAGTGTTGTCACATGTGAAAAAATCCAGAAGCATTTACATCATGTGTCACATCCCTGTCTTCTGTTGGATCACGTCAAAAGTCCTGGAGGACTTTGTGAAAAGAGAAGAAGGAAAGATGCCTAAGGCTCTGACTGACATGTATATATACTTCCTTTTGCTACAATGCAGACAGAAAAATGTGAAGTATCAGGGAGATGACACAGCTGAGAAGTCTGAGACCGATTCATGCTGGAATAAAAAAAACCAGGAAACAATCATTTCTCTGGGGAAACTGGCCTTCGAGAGCCTCGAGGAAGGAAACCTTATCTTCACTGAAGAAAACTTGACAGCGTGTGGTCTTGACATCACTGAGGCTGCAATTTTCTCTGGATTATTCACGCAGATAAAACGAGAAGGCTGTGGAGTGAGCGAACAGAAACTCTTCTGCTTCGTCCATCTGAGCATTCAAGAGTTCCTGGCAGCTTTTTATGTCTCTCACACATTCAGTAACAAAGGTGAAAATCTGCTTACCAAACCCCCTTCTACGGTTGCAGACTTAGACCTCTACAAGACGGCAGTCGACAAGGCTTTGGCGAGCGAACATGGAGACTGGGATCTGTTTCTCCGCTTCCTGCTAGGCCTCTCCCTGGAGACTAACCAGAATCTACTGAAAGAGCTGCTGAAAGAGAAAGGAAATAACAAAGAGATTAACAAGGAAACTATTGAATACATCAAAGAAAAGATTAAGGAAGAAAACACTGATGCTGATAAAAAGTTCAATCTCTTCCACTGTCTGAATGAGCTGAATGACCACACTCTGGTGGAAGAAGTCAAAAAGTACCTGCGCTCTAAAACAACCACATTTGAAAATTTCTCCACCGCTGAGTGGTCGGCTCTGACTTTTGTGCTGCTGACATCAGATGAGGAGCTTGATGTGTTTGATCTGAAAAAATACCTGAAATCAGAGAAAGTTCTTCTAGGAATGTTGCCGGTGGTCAAAGTCTCCAACACTGCTTTGTAAGTACTTTCAAAATTGATGCTCTCATAAAAATGATAGAATGTAGATCTGTTCTTGTGGTTAGTGGGGATCAGCATAGTTTTGATCATGCTGAACATGAGACATCAAGCAAACAAATAAACTGGATAAAATAGAAATACAAACATACAAAACAGCAAACTAGTCAGTTAAAACTGTTGCAGGCCAATGTTGAATAGTAATTTAGTAAAGACCCAAAGCACACAAGAGAATTCAGTTTTAAGTCATGTTGCAATAGATTTTAAGAGACTGCAGCAGTCACACTAAAAGCAGTCTTTCTCCTGTATTTATAAGGTTACAACATTTCAGTTGCAGCACCATTAAACCTATGGATGGTAAAGAGATGCAAACATAAAAATAAAACATATTTTTCGTTATCAACATTCAGTACAAGTTTGAGATAATGCAGATATGTCTGCAGAACTTTTAGGGCAGATTGTAATCTTAACATAGTTTGAATTGAAGCATACAAGGCTGTCATCCACATAAAAAAGGGAATTGCATGGGCCCTATTTAAGTGCTTAGTCTTAAGCTCATGGTGCAAATGTGTCCAGTTAAATGGCGGACAACACAGGCACAAAGTCTGATGCACAGCATAAATCGTATTTAGACTCTTCATTAGTCATGGCTGTGTTTTGGATGTAACATAAATTAAACCAATCAGGGTGTTATCTCCCATTCCCTTTAAGAGCCTTGTGCACCAATAAATGGAGCATACTGGAGCTAATAAACAGGGGCACTTGTCTTTACACTGGGGCCTGGGACTTGTGCTCTGCTTAATTCTGAAGATGTTTTGTTATAGTGACATTACTGCACACATAGAAATGTTTGAAATGACTGAAAGCAGTGCCTCTAATTGTAAAATAGAATGTACGCTGCTTTTGAGGTCGCCAGTGACAGCACATCTTACTATCTGAATAATGCGTCCTTTAGATAGCAGGAAAGTTACTCTGTCTTTCACTGCAGACCAGCAATCTGTTGGCCAATGGCGCTGTCGATTTCTTCTTCCCCATGAAAGCGATCTCCCATCAGTGCACGTGACCACACCTCATTTTAAGACCAACACAAACAGGGGCGCACAGGTGGACAACAGTACATTTCCTATTTACACAACTTGGGTGCTAGGCGTGAAAGCTATTTCGTTCTAAAACCAGCTATGACACTTACACTGCGCAGTGCACCGAGTGTAAGATAAAACCGGATGTCTGTGTTGGAATGATAAGTAGTTTATGTGTAAATAGTAGGATTGTCACAATCTTCCAAATCACAACTCAATTTTACTTTTACTTTTAAGGTTGCAATTTAATTTGATTAACTATTTTAAAAAACTGTAGACTTTGATTTTTATACCCTGAAACTGTCATTTACATTTTTAAAATCTTCTTTCAAAAGAAAGGGGTATTTAACAACAGTAGTTTGGTTTCATCCTTGTGCTACTTGCAGGTTAGGCTTAAGTTACAAAAATATTCAACACAAATAAAGTGTTTAAGACTAAAAGTACTTGTTAGATACAAAGTTTGGTGTCTCAAACCTGTCCAGAGCAACCAGTATTGTTGATACTGCATTTGAATACAATAGTCAAAATTGAACGCTCATTTCAATCAGTTTATGACATCCATAATAAGTAGAAAAGGACCCAACACAGCCATGTGGCACCCCCCTTATTTATCCCAACAGAGATTGTTTTGAGACCATCAGTCAGTACTGTCTGCATTCTGTCAAACAAACATATAAAATATGAACCAGTTCAGAGCAAAAACTTCTGAACCCAGACAGAGTGGTGTCTTTTGTTCAGATTTTTCAGATTTCTGATTAAAAATATGTCCACAGGCTGAGCTGGTGTGAGCTCTCTGAAGAATCTTGTAAAGGTCTGACGTCCTCCGTCCTCAGCTCCGCATCCTCTAATCTCACAGTGCTGGACCTGAGTCATAACGACCTGCTGGATTCAGGTGTGGAGAAACTTGCTGATGGCCTGAAGAGTCTTCACTGTAAACTGGAGGTTCTCAAGTAAGTGTACATTACATTTACTGCATATGCTTATTCATGATGTACATACTGTACAAGAACAGAATTGGGGGGTTGTGTGTAGTTTAAGGTATTTGTTATTCCAAACTGCAAAAAAGGTCAATTAAAGTGAAACTCTAATTCACGTTAGTAGCTGCACCTCCGGCGCACTGCCGTCACAGCAGAAAAAAGTGTTGATCCCCGAGTGCGACCTAACAGGCAAGAGAGTAATGGTGGGCCGCTCCTCAAGCATACCTGTTAGGTCACACTCGGGGATCGACCCTTTTTGTCTGCCATGACATGTTCATGTGTAGAGACCCTGCTGATACTACAAGCAAAGTTTCATGTTGTGTCGAGCCTTCTTAGTGTTTAGATGCTAGCATAAAAGTGCCCCTGCACCCCATTGAAAAGGCGAGTTTCACTTTAAGCACAGCAGTAAACATTTCGTAAAAAAGTACATTTGCGTCTTCAGAACATAGAATAAAAAACTCCAAATAAGGCAAGTGAGAACTCGTCCTTCCATCAACTCTACTAGTGCATTGCCCGTAGCAAGTATGTATTCCTATAGAAAAGTGGGAGGTTAAGTAGCCTTTTCATGGATGGCCAAATGAGGCTGCGTTTGAAGGTGGGACATCAGGGATATTTAGGTTTGTTGTGAAATTCGATATTCCTGGTTATAATTGGCCATTTTTGACTATTTTTTGATTTTGCCATTATATTTCACCTTAAAAACTATTTGCCTTGCCTTGCTTGGTGTCATTATTTTCAGCACAACCTCACATGTGTGATTGTACAGTTATTTTTTCATTTTGACACACTGTATTAACAAAATGGATCTAAAATCAATAAAAACATAAAATCTGAGTAGGAAAAACCATAAGTTTAACAAACCATTTTTATTACTTATAATGCAAATATTGTAATTGTTGTTTGCTAAATTTGTGCATAAGTGTTTGAAATTTACAAGGTTATATGTAACTATTTACATTTAAATGCAGGCAATGCCTCAGGCTCAGGCTCCATCCAGCTCAATGAAGAGCTGCACTGCCTGCTCCACATTCAGCAGCCTCCTCATTGTTTTGACTCATTAAACAAAAAAACGACGCCACTACACACTAAACACACTACACCAAACACTACATAACACACTAACTCTTCTCTCCAAACATGCTAAATATCACAAATCTGTCAACTCTCAAAACTCGCTATCACTATCGTTGTCTCTATCACCGTCACTGTCGCTGTCACTTTCGCCGCCGTCCCTCCCACAACTTCCCCCTGTTGCTCAGCAACCAAATCACGTGGTTTGCCATATAATTTTCTGATTGGTTGGTGTGGTGCCTTTTTCCAGCAATGGGAAAGGGGATAGCACAGGTTTTTTGCATGCAAACACTTCCTGCTTGCAGACACTTTCGTGAGAGAAGGCCGTTTTGACCGTTTCTTCCTGCATCAAACGCGCAGCAAACGTGATGGCAATGTTCACGAAAAAGCGTGGTGGACATTATTTATCATAAGTCCGGATTTACTTGGCCTATCAACACGATTTAAAACTGGTATATAGTTTGAAGGCCGCTCCAACACATACGTCAGAACCGAGAGTCACAGAGGCTGCATCTTGCTGCTACGTCATCTTAAATTGGTCACATGATTTGGACGCACCGGCGCGTCCGTCGACTCAGGAGGTGGGGCGTGGGTGTGGGCTCTGCAGTGATTGGCTCTGGTGCGCATGTGGCTATGGTGGCTATGATGGCTATGGTGGCTATGGTGGTTGACAATGCTAGCTGAATTTGTAAATCATTCATGAAATTATTTATTAATGGTATCATTGTAGTCCAAACAAATCCAACGTTGCACACCCTTAAACCATGCAGCAGCCATGTTGAAAATCTCAGGTCAGTCTGATCCTGATCTGCAGAGATATTTGAGGCACACACACACACACACACACACACACCTACCCACCCTGGATTCAGGTTTCACTGACTTCCTATAAAACAGTATTGTCATATATCCCTGCCCCCACCAAAGCGAGATTGTTAATGTGCCGGTAATGACAATTTGTCTTTCACATAAAAAAAAAAAACTTTTGTAAAAAGTGGGATAAAGGCGGTCCCCAGGAAATGATGTTTGTGCATACGTGTGGTCTGCAGGTTGTCAGGTTGTCAGGTGTCTGAGAACGGCTGCTTATTCCTGGCCAAAGCTCTCGAGTCCAAAACGACCTGCTCCCTGAAACAGCTGGATCTGAGCTACAATCACCCAGGAGTCAATGGGGTGACGATGCTCTCTGCTACAGCTCCTTGTCGAAATATGAGCCTGGAAATCTGGTATGTTAATGTTAATGTCAGGATGTGTGTTTATATGCGTTTGTTTGTAGGTATGGTTTTCATGATGACAGTACATCCACACTAAGGTGAAAACTCAACATTTTGTCTTATTAGCTAGCAGGCTAGTTACCAACCAAACTGATTTATCTGGATAAAGAAAAACACATCGCAAACACAGCACAGGGTAACCACGCGAAGCGATGGTGGTAATCAACTCGATATGTCAGCCCAGGTATTCCGTCGGCTACAATATCAGCCGAAGCAGATCTGTTGCTGCTGTATGTCATTTAAAACATTGTCAGGAAAAGCCAGTGGGCTTTGCCAGTTTCTGAACTCTTTAGCCCTCCTGGTAAACAATCTCACGATCTGACATCGAGCTCCTCAGGATCTTCACAAATGGTGATGCAATTCCCAAGGGGTTGGCCATGATTAGCAATGCTTCTAAACGTATTGATATGTTAACTCCAACACATTCTACTCTGGAGCAAGTAAGGTGTATCGCACAAGTTATAATGGTCATGCACTCTGGTAAGAGGTGAACCACCGTTGTAACCCTGAAACCCCAGGGCTAACCCTAAATTACCCCACTGACCCCAAATCCTGCCTCATGGTTCAGGTATCTGGTACATGGTATGTTTGTTGACATGAACACCAGCCCCACTCAGTTATTCCTTTCACAGTGCAGGCAGAATCGAGATAACACAACATTTATTAATAGCAGGTATAAATGGGACTCGTGAGACAGGCCTAATGTTCTGCTGTATGAACTCTGTCCATATCAAATGCACTTACTTCTTATCTTTTCACATTGAAGCTGCAGGTTGACATGTGTGTTTGTGACAACACTTTCATTTATCTTGTGCAGCTTCGACCACAGTGGAGAGCATCGGTTAAGGCCAGGCCTGAAGAAGTGTAAGTCTTTAATTTTTTTTTTATTTCCAAATGAATGTATCCGTTCCCAAACTCCTCTGGTAGTATTGGATATCATTTAGGTACTTTTTACCATTAGATATATGTTACAGTACAGGCTCATTATAATAATTAAAGGTTGCAAATCTAACTCAAAATTATAAACAATTCAACAATTTAAAAAAAATTTTAATTGATTTTGTTTGGATTTCATTAAAAAAACATACTTTTGTTACTTTTATTGTCTTTAAATTTCACATTAAACAGTAAACACACTCATTTCCAGACTGCCTTTTGAGATATTGTTTCTTTGTCAGATGGTGCAGATCTGAAGTTTGATGAAAACACAGCAAGTAAGAGACTTGTCCTGTCCGAAGGAAACAAGACAGTGAAAACCATAAAGAAGGTGGAGGAGAAGGTGACACGACCTGAAAAAGAGGACAGGTTTAAGAGGAGTCAGGTGTTTTGTGAGGAGGGCCTGAAAGGCCTCTGCTACTGGGAGGTGGAGTGGAAAGGGGAGGTTGGCATTGCAGTGGCGTATAGAGGAGTGGGTCGAAAATGGGACAGTAGTGGTGGTCTAGGATGCAATGACCAGTCCTGGAGTCTTCTCTGCCTGAAGAAAGGATGTTTTCCTTTGCATGGGAAGCAAAAATGCAAACAAAAGAAAATAGTGTCCCAGTGCAAAAAGATTGAATCGCCCAAATGCGAAAAGATTGCATCCCCCCAATGCAAAATGACTGATTCGGTCCAATGCAAAAACATTGAATCATCTAAATGCAAAAAGAATGAATCGCCTAAATGCAAAAAGGTTGAATTGCCCCAATGCAAAAAGAGTGAATCGCCTAAATGCAAAAAGGTTGCATCGCCCCAATACAAAAAGAGTGAATCGCCTAAATGCAAAAAGAGTGAATCGCCCCAATACAAAAAGAGTGAATCGCCTAAATGCAAAAAGGTTGAATCGCCCCAATGCAAAATGATTGAATCGTCCCAATGCAAAAAGATTGCATCGCCCCAATACAAAAAGAGTGAATCGCCTAAATGCAAAAAGAGTGAATCGCCCCAATTCAAAAAGAGTGAATCGTCCCAATGCAAAAAGATTGCATCGCCCCAATTCAAAAAGAGTGAATCGCCCCAATACAGAAAGAGTGAATCGTCCCAATGCAAAAAGAGTGAATCGTCCCCATGCAAAAAGATTGCATCATCCCAATACAAAAAGAGTGAATTGTCCCAATGCAAAAAGAGTGAATCGCCCCAATGCAAAATGATTGAATCACCCCAATGCAAAAACATTGAATCGCCTAAATGCAAAAAGATTGAATCGTCCCAATGGAACAAGATTGCATTGCTTCTGGATTGGGAAGGTGGAACTCTGAAATATTACAGTGTCACACCAGGAGAGCTGAGCCTCATACACACTTTCAAGGCCAAATTCACAGAGCCACTCTTCCCAGGCTTCTGGTTTAGGAATGGCTCCGTGACTTTGTGTGGGATTGACTGAACCCCTCTGTTCAGAGGAAAAGTCTAATGTAGTGAACACTTGATGCTCCGACTGATATTTCTTAAAGTGAGCACAAGCTTACCTGCATTATTTCAATGCCACAATGTTAAACATGTTTAAAAGATGCTGTTGTCAACTGTAAGTCAGTATTTCAACACAGTGAAGGAAGAAATGAAGTGAAAGAAGAAGCTCATGTAGTTAAGTTACTAATGTGATGAAGAATAAAATTACAGATTTTTGTAAAAATGTTAAATCCAAACTTTACCTGTTTACTGTCCTGACTTACTAATACGTTTTATTATTTTACTTATATGTCCTGTACTGCAGAGGACAACTACCTTACTTTATGTTTATTACTGTATGATTTTGATAATTGACTTGATGAAAGTAAAGTTGCTTAAACTTGGGACAAACATGCTGCAGAGACACACGTTCACAGGCAGGACCTAGCAAAAGATGTATATCATGTAAGATCACATTAAAGTTGGTTTTAATTGAAAGTGTCATAGAATATACATATGTATGCTAACCCACAGTCTGTTAGCAGGGAACTACTGTACTACTGCCATGACACAATCTCTTTTTTTTTTTATCAACGTGTGGATGCCAGAGTCACCCGCGGATGTGCTTTTAACAAATGTTTTATATATTGAAGAGACTTAAGTTTGCAATATGTCAATTAATGTACTCCTGATGCAGAGATACTGAAAAGTTGCTGTTTACTGTCATTCGTGTTGCTGTGAACAGATAACATGAATAAAGCTTATTTTTTAATTTAACTAAATGTGTGTATCTGTGTACTGTATATATAGATAGATATTTGTTTTCTTTTGTTTATACGTTTTGAAAATAAAATCTATCCATAAGAGTAATGCTGAACCATTAAAGTAGGTTCACGTCTGACTTAAAATAATAGTCACATGCCCATATGTACAGTAAAATGGTTGTTTGTTGCAATCATTCCTCGTGCGCATGCTGACCATTTTACATTCTTCCAATGTAAGTGTAGAAAAAAATCCCAGTTCTCATGAAGAACAAAATATTACACAAATTTACTGTATTAAATGAAGTGGGTTTTTCCACAGTTAATCTTTTTGTGACAGAATTTCCTGTTTTCATGTTAGTGGATACTGTTTTTATCTTGAATTGCCAAGAATAATAACTTAAATGGGAATTTTGTAACTGATGAATATTATGTTCAGCTCAACTTTGAGATTCATCGTTAGACTGTGGATTTTGTCACATATTGTTTCCCATTGGAAGCACATGAGGAAGCGATCTCTTGATGGACGGTCTGATCAGGAGGAACTATTACAGCAAGTCGATGGTTGAACCTGATTGTATCATGTATATGTACCAAAGAACCACTGTATGATGTGTTGTTAAGACCACACCTGTTCAAAAGGCATCATTATCATCACAAGTTCAAAGTGAAAAAGTCAGCTGTTAAAGAGGCCAATCATTCCTTTAATATGAATCCTGGTGATTGCTGGGCACGCTCTAGTCCCTCCTGGCAGACATTGTTGTGCTTGTTTACACATTTACACATGAAGTGACCGATTTTGTGTGTTGGGAGTCAAGTTAAAAGCCTGCTCACCATCTCACCTCTGCACAGGTGGCAAATCACCATGTGAAGTGGGTGTGAATGTCAGATTGGGAGAGCTCCAGAGATCATCTGACGCTTTGTGTTTCTATGTCTTTCTCAGAGCAGTGAAGCAGCTGTCGGATGGGATTTCTTTTCTTTTCCTTCCATCTTGATCCCAATGAAAAAGCGTTGTGTGTTTTACGTGTGAGTTACGTAGAGAGAAGCCGGATGAACGGAGATTAATAAATCGGTGAGTGAACGCAGCTGTAGTGTCCATTCTACATATCCAGGAGAAAAGAATGATCTGTTACTTGTGTATTTGTTCTGTCGGCTTTTCATCTCATCCAGTACAGTCTACTTCCATCTACAGATGCTGCAGTTACACAAAATAATCAACAATGTTGACTCCTTTTAGGAAGCAGTTTTAGCCAACATTGAGAAACTGAATGTCGAATTTCATGAATCAGCTCAAATAAGAAATTCTGGCTTTTGTCTCGGGGCCAATTCACTTTCTACACATTCAGGTAGGTTCACATTTCCACATCACAGGCGCAGCGATAACTACACATCACTGCTGTAATACACAAATAATGCACTCAGACTTGTGCCTGTTCATTTAATGCTTGATGCAAATGGCACATTTCACTCGTTCATGCCCTCTTCACAGCCACATGTATGTGCATGCTTTCATGTGTGTGAGCCTCCGAGTGTAAGAGGTAATGAAAACACCCTTGAAGGACAGACCGGAATTAAAACTGGAGCAAAAAGATGGGAAACTTGGTGCTGAATTGAAATTTCCGGCACCATGCAGCAACCAGCACACTGAAGGTTTCTTTGCACAAGCGGCCTCTTTGTCTCCATGAACCTAATTCTTGACTAAATCTTTGAAGAGGATGAAAAACTCACAACTGAACATTTAGTTCTGGGTCCACACAGGGGCGCCGCCAGGGGGGTAAAGGTTAGGACGATTCCAAGGGCCCAGCACTCACAGGGGGCCTTTGAGACATGGGCAACCTATACAAGGGCCCAACTAGATTTTTTTTCATGGGGCCCAAAATCCCTGGCGGCGCCCCTGGGTCCACATCAGAGACCTTGTAAAAGAGCAACAGACCTGTTTGATTCACTCAGGATCTTTGCTGTTTGGGCTTCTTTAACATCGCACCATTGATCTGCTGCTGCTAATTGACAACACATTCAGAGCGCCTCACTCTCCTTCTGTCTCACTCTGCCTCCGTCTCTGAGGATTTGTTTTGATTAGAGCCTATTCCAGTTGAATGAATGAGTGGTTTTGTGGGTTTACTGAATGGATACAAGGCACTTTGTGTGTGTAGTGAACGTGATGAGGAAACACTTTTTAAAATCTGTTTCAACGCCTCATGCTGGTGTTATTGTTATTAATTTCTATCACTCTGGCAGCTAATGGAGCCTTTAATCATATTTGATTGGTTGATCTGACAGAAAAAGAGCGATCACAGCCCTCAGACATTTAGTCATTTCAACTTACAAGAAACACACAAACACAAACAGATCTCTGTGATTTCTCACATGAGATGCAGACTAGAGGTTGTCATAGTTCTGCGATTCTGACCCCAAAGTGCTCGATGTCTGACTAAACCCAACTCTAGAAGAATCTCTCCATTTGAAAACAATATAAATATGAGAGAAATAATACCTGAGCAAACAAATGAAAAAACAAAAATGGAAGTGAAATGGATGCTCGTCCAGGTTCATACAAGTATTTGGACAGTTCTGCATCACAGCAAACTGAAGCCAAGACAACATCACCTTCATTTGCAGCTGGAGGAGGCTTGTGGCTTTGAGTCGGTAGAAATGAGAGCATGATTCACTGACAAACCAACTTCCACCATTTCACTGCGTCACCTGATCTGCAGCAACACAATCTCCATTGCTCCTGACTGTGTGAATACAAGCACATTTATTTGGAGGCACAAAATAAAACGTGGCCCAAAAAAGCATAAACTTTTTTACATGACATTTGAGGCCCAAGAGTTCACAAGTATTGTAGTTTATCACTGAGCTTAAGATTGTGTTTGTTTTAGAATTGTTCTATTTTCCTCTTTTGCATCAGTAAAAACAGCAAGGTGACATAAAAATACTGCTGCGTGTTAACAACTGAAAGCTCTTCATTAAAAATAACAATTAAAAGTGAATGTTATCAGAAAAAAGGTACTTTAAGAATTAAAATAGCTGTTGTCGAACCTTAAAAGAAATGTACTTTCTAAGGAGCTAGATGTTATAAAGTGAATGATTATCACTGATGCATTATAGTATTTTACTGGTGCAGCTGTTCGTGGAGGGGCCTTAGCTGTAGGATAGTTTATCTGAATGATATTTTATAAGATAATCATATTATCTAAAGCACCGCTTCTCAAAATGTTTCACCATCTGATGAGCACTTTGCTTTAAGGTGTTTTATTACAGACAATGTGTAAAACTCCTGACAAAAATATACATAAAGAAACGTTAATGAGAAGATAATTTTTTTTTTTTTATTTATATGCACAATAATAAAACAAGAATTCTGTTTGATAATAGAAAGACAAATAATTGTGCAGGAGAGGAAAAGAAACCCAAAGGGCTTATATGAAATCCTCCCCCTCAATACAAAGTCACTCAAGCAAATCAATCAATAGAAAAAGAAAAGAAAGAAAAGAAAAAGGAAAAAGGAAAAAAAAACAAAGAATAACACAATAAACAACAAACAGAAAATATCCATAAAATTGCAGATTAATTTCAATTAAAACCCAATGATGCAAGGATGTGACTAGGTCAGCAGGTATTGTTTGAACTTGGTTTTAAATGTATTTATAGAAAAACTAGATTCTAAAAAATGTTTTATATCATTCCACAGCACTGCACCTTGATAGACAAATGAAAATTTAGCAACAGAGGTCCTACAGAAAGGAATATGTAAATCATTCTTTCTTCTTGTAGAATGTGTATGATAATGTGAGTTAAACTCAAAATAGCTTGGAAAAAAAATTAGGTAGAGATGCAGGAAGGCAGATTACTTTATACATAAGAACCCCTGTTTGGTACTTGTTCACCTCATGAAGTTGTAATTGTTTAAATAGTGGTTTTGTTGGGGCTAGATAAGAAGAGTTGGTGGCAGTTCTTACAAAGGATTTCTGACATCTATGAATTGCTTGTAAATAAGAAGAGTAGGTGCTGGCCCAAATTATATTGCAGTATGAAATATGAGAATAGATTAAACTGTAATACAAGGTTAGAAGTGTACTTTTTTTCAAATGTTGTTTTACCCTTTTTATAATGCCTAAAGATTTTGAAACCTTTTTACAAACAAATTCACAATGATTCTTAAAGCAAAGTTTTTCATCAATGTAGACGCCCAAGAACTTCGCTGATGAAACTTGTGCTAGTACGCTATCATTGATATAGATTTTAGCTTTATCTTCATTGTAATTCTTGTTTTTATTTCTGA
>CAEMYA010000892.1:172451-185338 GCA_903131615.1 Diplodus sargus | reverse complement strand
GATCTCCAAACTCTGGTAGTGTTCATTATACGTTGATTTAATATTTTGTAAATAAAATTTTGGGTTTTTTTTGCACATATTTTCGGGTTGTAAATGCTTTAATATGTTTATGGCCACAAGATGAGCCATCTTGATGTTGTGGCCGTAACAATGGACAACGAACAGCAAATCCAGATCCTCCCTGAGTGTCACTGACTCCATGCAGAGGGTTTGACTTATTGTTTGTTTGGTCAATAATGTGTGTGTGTGTGGCTCAGGTGTAGATGTCGGGCCTCCTGCTCTTTGTATCAGCTGCTGTCATTACAAAATGCTCAAGGTGCCAAAAAACTATAATCAGACACGTCAATACATTTATTTCATATTATACCAAAAAAAGAAAACATTTCTCAAAATCAACAACTTCATCTTCTCAGTCAGAAACCACAGACTCACTGTGACACACCTGTTACAGGTGGTGCTGCACTGAAGGAGACCACCATGATTCACACTTACTTATTACTAACTTACTAATCAGTTACTACCCAACCTGGGGCTGAATGTATAAAACTCAAGAGGGCTCATAACAGGAAACATATTTATAAAACCTGTGTGTCTGTTCTCAGCTGTGTTTTCCTCGTACAGCTCAATCATCCTGGAATGTTCCACACGTCTGACCGTCCAGCTGATTCACTATGACTGTTAACCCGTCAATAATAAGCTGGTTTGCTTATAAAGGCCAGAATGAAGTTTAGTGTTGAGAAGAAAACAGTATATAGAACAGTATCTACAAACATGTACACTGACAAACATATTTACAGAATATGTACAAACAAGTTTCACACCTTGTGTATCACTGAAGTCATAATGAGGGTTTAACATTCAGCATCAACGGCAGATTTACAGTCAGACAGTGGAGTGACTGAAGGCACCACAGAAGAGATACATACATACACATTTCTGTGTTGCTGCTTTATAAAATGTACAGAACCGTCTGCAGCCCAGTAGACTTAAACATGAATAAAAGGCAGTAAAACTTGTTAACAAACAAAATGTACAACAGGTTCTCTAATGTTTCATTGGAATTCAAATGATGGAGGAGAAGGGAATTTTAGCTCAGCTACATTCATGTTGGAACATTCTCAGATATAAAAATAAATAATCAGTTTTGTCTCTTTTCTGGATTGTTACTGGCTCTTGGTCCACTTCACATTGAAGTCTCTTATGACCATCTGAGTCACACTGTTAATGCTCAACATTCAGGTATTGACCATTATTGCTTTATTTCTGAAGCTTCCTTTGTCTTACATTAATTTATATTATTCAAGTTTTTGGATTTGTTTTTAAAAAGGCACAACATGATCAGACTACAAGTTAAATCTGTCTGACAGACACCTGAGTTCTCAGAATCACCTTCTGGTTGAACCCTGAGCTTTTGGAATGAAACATTCTGAGCTTCTATGACAAATATGATCCCATTATAAGCTTCTTGTAAGTCACTTAAGTGTAATCAGGTTTAAGTTTGTTATCTCATTATTTATCACAGAGTTTACCTGTTGTGTTGAGCTCCATCTTTGGTTTTTAGGTGATATATGTTTATAACAACAGTTTGTTATCCAGCAGAAAACACACTGTGAGAGGATACAAACTATAACTGAGATTCACAATCAGGAAATTAATGAGGACAATAAAACAAGTCATGACAATACAAAATTAAAATGAAGCCAGTATGCACTTTGCTGCGTAACATTACATTTTTTTTTTTTAATTCACACAAATGCCCTTTGAGATCTTTGAAAACCTTCAGTCTTATTATGATTTAGCAGGCTGTAGACTATAATGTTGCTGAACTGCCTTAAATTGTGATAAAATGTCATTTATTCGACAACTCCACTTTAAGTCTGACCAACAACTAATGAAGTTTCAGAAAGATCTATTATAAGGCTGCAGAATACATTTTATACTAAGAATGTATATACACACACCTTTACAACAGATAAAGGTTTCAAGCAGATGAAGGAGACTCTGTGTCTGCAGGTGGTTTATAATGAGTTCCCAGAGGACGAGGACCTAAAGAAAACAAAGAAACATACATATTATATGAATATAATATTTTGGCTTTTCATGAGAGAGAGAGAGATTTTTTTTTGCCATCATAAGATCTCCATAGACAGTTTGGCTGCTGGAACGAATCTTGTGAACATAATTCTAACAGTAAAAATGGGCACTGTGTAATTCTGGACGAAAAAAAAACAAAACCCTCAGAAATGTAATATTAACAATATTAATGGAATATTGATTTTTGAATAAATAATAAATAAATAAACTGTTCCCAGAGGAAAATGGGTTCCCAGAACACTGTTTGAATCTAGAAAGGTGGCAGGGTCCGCCACATACTGAAACAGTATAAATTGTGTCGTCCTTTAAGATCAGTTTGTTTCTTCAGTCAGAAAGTTTGAATATTTAGTTAACGAGGTTCTTTCTCTTTTCATTAACATTTCTTTCCCCAAATTACAGAGAAAAAAAGAAAACAAATTATTGCCATTCAAATGCTGCAATTACCCTCCGTATGTGTGTGTTTGTTTTTATTTTTTATAACATGAAGGAACTTTCTTGTCTTGGGCTACTTTCCATAGAGGGCAATGAGTGACAAAGCAGCGTTACCTGCAGAGTCTCCTCACTGTCAACGACCGCCAGAGTCCACAGTTTCTGGGAGAGATTGCCTTTACACAGACCGTCTCCTCTCCATGCTGGTTCAAGCGATGCTGTGTATTCTATAACAAGCTCACCCAGTGAGCTTCATCTCATCTCAGCTGACCGTGTCCTCAGAGGACGACGAAAATAGGTAAAATTCTGGAACTGTGGACTCTTTTTCTACACAGTGCAGCCAAACACAGGTTGAAACACTGCAGATGTGTTCAAATGTTCAAACTTCTTATTCTGCCATTAAACAATTAATATTAACATTTGGAGGATTTAAAAAATAATAAATCCGGCAGATCTGCTCCCACAAAGTGGATTCTGTCTCTGTATGATTGTTTCTGGGTTCCATAACTTAAACCTTTATTGCTTTTGTCACATAAGAATAAAGTTTTCTGAATCACATTCTCACATTCAGTGTTCATGATGCCTCAGCTCAATCATTACCTATGAACAAAGTTCCCACCTGTTGGTATTCCAGGTGTTTATTGGAGATGTTTGAGCGCCATCTGGTGGCCAAAAGGTAAAACAACCAACTGATAGCACTGCCACTGCTTATTAAGCCCGTGTATACAGTGTGTAGGCAGGTTTACATAGTGACTATTAGTGATAAGATACATTTGAGCATTAAGAATAACATAAGTGATGGTATACAAACTGTTATTAAAAGGCATTTATTGATATCCAGAAGAGTCTTTTTGTTTATTTTGATGAAGTATATCAGCAGACAGCTACAAGATGCAGCCTCCACCTTCAAATGTTCACTCATGAGAACTCTGAGGTCTGTTTGAGGGAACTTAATCAATAGTGTTGGTCACTGATTCATTACTGAGGTTTTCTTTTCTTTTAATTCAATCAGTCAGTATTAGAACCAGAGGCCTCATGTAAATAAACAAAGTGGTTCAAATCTGAGGAGACAAAAACAAACTGTGTGCACCAGATAGTATCACACAGTGTATCTGTCATGTTAATGTCTGCACATGATGGATATGTTGGTGTCATACATGAAATAAACTTACCTTTATTGAAGATTATTGTGATGTACTTTGTAGCTACAAGTCCAGCCTGAACCACAGCAAGAACAGCAGCTCCTAAAAAGAATCCACCAAACAACAATCCAATGGCCTCTTTGCTGGATGAGTTCCCTGAAACACATAAACAAAAAGTTAATGTAAAACTCAAAGTGTGACTGTATATCATGTACAACACACAGTGCAGACTACACAAATTAAATTTTGAAGGTGACCAAAAACATCTTTAAAATTAATATCACTTGAAATATTAAAGTTGAAGATGAATAAAGCACAACGATAGAAATCTCACCACAGATAAACACGTGTGTCTCAGCATAAATCTGATGGCTGATTTCCTTCTGAGTGACTTCACAGCGGTAGTGGTCGGTCCTGGTCACAGTGGTGAGGATGGAGACGTAGTGACGGCCTCCTTTCTCTGAGACAAGTTGTTCAGCAGGAAGGATGTTTCCAGCGCTGTCCTTCCACTCCACTTTAGGTTTTGGAGATGCTCCTTCAACTTCACACTGCAGCAGCGACCCGTCCACTGTGGCATTAAGAATTCTGATGTATGGCTCCGGAGCTGGAGCTGCTTCTGTGGACATAATATGCACAAAGCTGCCGAATGCTAAACCTTCATGTGTATTATAAAAAATAACAACAGTAAGACTGATAAGGCCGATTTAAGAGAACAGAGAACCAGACAGTTCATCAACTCATGCTGAAAACATGTAGTTGATTCAAAATCCATATCAGACATGAAAAGCCAGAAATGGACTTGAAAATCTAGTTGTTTATAATATGAGCAGAAGTTTAATTTAGTAAAATGTGTGGAATTCAAGTTATAACTGTAGAATTCCCTGGATAATAAGGTGTTGCTAAAATATTAAATTTAAGAAAATATATAGAAAAAAAATGACTGAAGAAATGACTGAGTAACATTTGTGTTAAGATGACGTCACTGACTGAGTAAATATTGGTGAAATTTTATCTGATTTGTCACAAATAATTTGCGTTGGCGCGTCGTCCCAAACAGGAAGTGGTAATACCCGCGGAGGCTGAGAATAGCCTCTCTCACACAGAGACGCTGCATTAATGCGGCAGCGACGGTTCGTCAATTCTCCGCCGTTGGTCATTCACACAGAGCGAAGCACCGCAGGAGTAAAGACGAAGCGCCATAAAATTCACACAGAAAGCTTCGCTGCCGCTCCTAAAGAGACGTGACGGAACACGTCATGATGCTGACGTCGGGGTGTTTCCCAGGTGTCCCCCCGTCAATCTAAACCCGCGGACCGTTTCTGGTCCGCGGGTTCCTTCCATCCTGGAAGGTGAAAGAGTTACATTTTTTTTGTGCTAAATTACTTAATTACATAATCGTCATCAGTAAACAGGTCACAGCGTGACTCTGTCACTTGTGGAGACGGAGGCTGTTTTCTGGGGGAAAGTTCACTGAAGTCTCAGTCGGGAGGGCTGACCGTCGCGGTAATTTATATCAACACAACCACTTGAGTGAGTTAAAGGTTTCTGCCGGTGACAGACACTGTTTTTCGGGCAGAAATGTGATGAAGAGTCGGCAGGTCGACTGCTCCGCCTACAACTGCGGTATTTTTTTCCTCATTCAAGTTACCAACGACAGTTACAGTTACTACGTTACTTTTGTTTGGCCATGTAACGTTAAATTAATCGTTAGATTAGTCGACTAATCGAAAAAATAATCGCTAGATTAATTGTTTGAAAAATAATCGTTTGGGACAGCTCTAATATTTTTCACATCAAATATCATTAAAACAACATCATGTTTGTTCATCTCTCAATACTCTCTAACTTCTCTACTCTGTCAGTAACTCTCAGCTCCGAGCACACTGAAGATGTTTTATTTTTAAAGAACAGGGATCCATGACAAATACACCAATTTATTACACGGCTCTTCCTAATGCTGTAGAATGCTCCATTCACTTGAATGGACCTTCCCAACATTTGGCGGTCAATTATTTTTCATATTAAATGCCGCTAAGCATATTTGACTCACTCCACGCTCTAGAATCTTTGCACCGGAAGTGGTCCGGTCACTTATCACCACAGCGTCTTCGGTCAGCTAATGTGTAGTCTACTTCATATCGGAAAAAACGTACTCCTAGGCCATTAGTATGGATGAGTTTCACATTAACTTTATTATTTTTGGAAAACACGGTGATTTCGAGTCTTGGCAAAACTCTGAGTTGTCGTCACTGGTCAAGAAAAGAAAAAGAGAGGAAAGCAGGAAGAGGGAGAAGAGAAACGGCACAAAGTTTGGCGAACTATTTCTCTGCTGAAACACACTGAACTTTTTTTCGTGTTGGCAAGTAACCCTGTAATAAGCGGGATAATGCATAGAACGGCGGTCATTATCGGGAAAATTAAGGTGTGAAATGATAAGTTATCTTAGTTATCGTAATTATCTGTTTCGGAAAAAAATCAGTAAAAAAGATTCTGTAACTTCCCTAAGAATCAAAAGTTTTCAGATGTATCTTTAAGTTAGAAAGATATTGTAGATTTTGTTTTAAAATGTAATTATTAATGACAGCCTGACAACTGTAAGAGATCATCAGGTGTCAACAGGTGTGACTGATTGTAACAGGAGACTGAAAGGACTCAGAAGAAACGACGGTCAATCCTACAACAGCTGGAGATCTTTTCTTACAGCAAATTAACTGTTTAATGAAAATACTCACCAACAACAAGCTGAATGTTGAAGGTTTGTCTCGGCAGAAGACGAGGAAAATCACAGCTGTAGTTCCCGCTGTCGGCCATCTTTGTATTCTGGATCTTTATGGAGGCGTTGCCGTTCTTCAGTTGATCTTCAAAATGTGAGACTCGACCTTTGAACTGCAGATCTTGACCTGGGACGCCGTTATTGTAATGATTGCCTGAATCATAAAAGAACACCTTCTTCTCCTTCTGACCATCTTTCTTCCAGTCAAACAGTTTTCCTGAGATGTCCTCCTTGGTGCTGATGACACAGGGTAAAACTGCATCACTGTCTTCTACCACGACCACTTTGACAGCTGGACCTGAAACATAAAGTAAATTTAATTATTATGTTCAACAGAGAGCCGTCAGGTTAAAACATTTGCTCTGAAACTACAAGCATGTTAGCTAGTAATCAAATGATTACTAACTAACAAACTCACGCGCGTTTGGACCATAATACATGTTACAGGTTTGGAGCAGAGAAAAAACAAAGGTGTGTAAACACAAAATAGAGCTGAAAAATGAAACAATGAGTTAGTTTGGCATCAGTCTGTGGAAGCAGCCTCAAAGTGAATGAATGAGAACAACAGTTCTATCATTGAACTGCTGGAAGATAAAAGTAATGACTACATGACTTTACGTTTGTGTTGAGGCATATTTACCATTTTAACTCAGTTTTTACTTCATTGTTAAAGCACAGTGGAGCTTAAATACAAGTTTGATATGAAACAGTTATTTATTTATTTATTTATTTATTAAATAAAGTAGCCTAATGAATTTTTTATTTATTTTTTTCTTAAATCATGGTATCGAATAAGTATTGAGAATCATGGAAGTTTACTAGTATTGGTATCGTAGAAAGTTCCAGCCTTGATGGCTAGACCACAGGAACTGGCTGGGATATGTTCTTTTTCGTTTTTATGAGGATCGATACCTGACATTGTCCTGGGCCAGTGGTCAGAATGGTGGGGCCAGTGATCCCTTATTGTCTACCCCTGAAACAGTGTTGAATTTTTTGCGAGGGGGGGAGGTGAGTGATATCGGCTGATTAATCGGCTATCGGCTTTTTCCTGCTCCAAACTATCGTTATTATATTGGCCTTTAAAAATCCACTATCGGTCGACCTTTAGTTGAAATCTGTACACAACATCCAAGAAACCGTTCAAGATCATTTGCAGCATCTGCTCATTAAAGTAATTGTTGCAGAATGTTACAGAAATTAAAATCAGTAACTACCTGAACTGAATGACACAGAGAGCTGTAGCACACCTTACAGGTACAGAGATCAGTGACATCATCACTCACCTGGGATTTCTCCTGATCGGTCTTTTAAGATCCGTTCTGAAGGACAAATAAGAAGATTAGTTTTTGTACAGTGCGCGGACGATATTATGAACCTAGCTCCACACAGGGAAGGCCACATGATTAGTAAAGGAGCCGCATGTTCAGGCTGTTATCTGGTAACTGAATGGGTGACAAGACACGTCAGCATCTGATCTAACTGAGCTCAGTAAGTCGAATCCATAACGCAGCACTTCACTCATCATAGGTGTGATTGGCAAAGGACCAAATAGCAGGAAAACATACGGCTCCGCTATGTCTCTTTACATTTATTTTGTCCTGCTGTTGGCTTCAGCTAAGAAAGAAATTGTTTGTCCCAAATTCTTAGAACAGTGTTTCCCCTAGATGTTTTGTAGCAGCGGTGCTCTGAGTCGGTAACCTTGAAACACTGGGGGGTCCGGGGCCACGCTAAATGCTAAACAAATGATCGAACAGGAAAGTGATAAGTCTGTTGATCATTTGTTTTCATTACAGACAGTAACTCTGACACACGCCACGGAGCATTCATGCAATCATTTGCTCAGTCAGTCAAAAAGAGCCCCGACCAAGTATTAACTACATAAATGAACATACCTTTAAGAAGGTCAGCAGTTCTCTATTATAAATCCTTTCTTTTGATCAGTTTTATCTAATATTCTAATGTTATGAGATACTGGGTTCTTTCATTTTCCTGAACTGTAATCATCAAAATTAAAACAAAAAAAGAAGGAATTACATATTTCACTTTGAGTGTGATTAATCTAGAATACATGAAAGTTTCCTTTTTTAATCAAATTGCAGAAAAAAAAGAACCTTTTCATGATTTAAATTGTGATTTCTTTAGATGCACCTGTAAATAGCAGAAAACCAAAATATCGCAATGTCAGTTTTTGTCTTTATCCTGCAACTCTGGTCAAGAAGAAAGTTACTAAACTCAGACTATACAGATATTTATTGTAAAACTAAATAATTCATTTTAGGATAAGGACACCTGTGGAGTTGTTAAGGCTTTCTACCTACGAGCTTGGCTCTGTGGGATTGTTCCTTCTCTAGATCTCTTCAGGAGCACCTTGCCTTCACCTGAAGTTTACTCTTTCACAACTGTGAGCACTCTGTCATTTCTTTTTGTGTAAATATGTCGATATTGACAGTAAGATAACTTTATGTGATTCTCAGCTGTCAACATTAAATTTCTCATTTCCAGCTGTTCCTCACTTTAAGCGTTATAAACAGAAGATTAAATGATGAACAAGAACAGTCAGGGTCAGACCTTTAGTCACAGCTGGAGATCTCGACACAATACATATCAGCTGTTTAAGGAAAATACTCACCAACACTAAGCTCGATGTTGAATGTTTGAAGCTGAAGATGTGGAAAGATGCAGCTGTAGTTCCCGCTGTCTGTCACCTTCGTATTCTGGATCTTTATGGAGGCGTTGCCGTTCATCAGTTGATCTTGAAAATGTGAGACTCGACCTCTGAACTGCTCATCTTGACCTCTGTTGGCATCGTTAGAGCCAGCAGCATACAGGAACACCTCCATCTGACCATCTTTCTTCCAGTCAAAGATCTTTGCTGTGAGGTCCTCCTTGGTGCTGATCAAACAGCGTAAAACAGCATCAGTTCCCTCCTCCACGACCACTTTGGCGTTCCCCCAACCTGAAAGACAAAGCAATTTCAATTTCACTTGGGATAAATCAAGTATCTCTCCCTCTACAGTGTTTAATGATTCTGTTTAACAGAGAGCTGTCAGGCTACATCAGAGTCACATCTATTAACAAGTCATGATGATAACAATTGTTTACAAGTACGTAAGTAATCAGATTTCTTAGGGTTATTTTTCATACTGGCATAATTTAAGTGTATTTACGATACGATGCGATATGTGATGAGTTACATGACGCAGCCCATTGAAAGAGAGTTGACTAAAATGCTCAGAGTCTGACTGTTTTTACGCTTTGTATGAATTTTCTAATGATTAGTATCATAACAGATGAATGTATAAATCTCATCACAGCATGTGATGCATTTTTAAAACAAAAGCCCAGAGAGTGACAAACACCTAAGCTGTGTTTCCATTCGCAAAACAGCAAATACGTAGTTCAACTGAACTATTCAGCTGTAATATGAGACTGTTTTAAGTTACATTAACGTTCAATATATTTAATCTTTAATTTTTTGTGCGTGCAGCTTTGTTTTTTCACTGTGTCCATGGAAATGTAAGAAAGAAAGAAGGTTGATGCCTTACAAAGCAAGACAGGAGGTGTTAGAACCACATTCTTCCACAAAGAGGAAACAAGCCATGTCATCGTCGAGACACACCGCAAGGGGTGAGAGTGTGTTCTGAGCTCCGGCGCCCTTGCAGTTATCCAAAATGAAAAACTATTCCAGATATCCGAATGTAATTTTGAATATCCAAAAATAAATTGTGACTAGTGAAAATGTCATCATGGATATCCACAATATATATACAGATGTCCACAATTGCATTTTTACTAGTCATAATATGAATTGTGGATATCCGTAATGACATTTTTACTAGTCACAATGTATTTTTGGATATTAAAAATCTATCTGAAATGAAAATTATGACTAGTAACAATTGGATTGAGATATTTGAAATGGGAGTTTTTCCGAGTAAGAATTCGTTTGTTCACACCGAGCGGCCCGACAGCAGTGTGGAGTCCGCTGTTAGTTAGTGTTAGCTGTTAGCCGTTAGCCGTTAGCTAGCTGTAACGTTCTGTGTCCGGCGCACTTGTTATCGAGTATTTCTTTAATTCCTCACTCCGCTCGAAACGAGGTAAAGCACTAATTTTTTACCGTTGCTGTTTCCAAGTATTTCCCCAGCCAACATCAGCAGGTAGAGACCCAGGAACAGACTCTCCAGAGCTGTCGGTGGAAGGTTAATTCCCGACATGTTGTCCCGGAGTGACAGCGAGGGATGAGCGGATCGGTCAAATATCGATAGTATTAACACCAAGAAGAGTATTGGTATCGGATTGATACTGGCGTGATGAGATCGATATTTTGTTGTTGTAGTTTCTCTTCCACAAGTTCAGCAAATCACTCGTATTTCTTCAAAGTTTGTGTCCCTGTATGCATAACACAACATCAGCCGCTGACGTTACTCAGGTTGATTACCCCCATTGGCTCACCACCACTTAGTATCAGCAGACATCCAATCACTGATGCGGTATGCAGATGAGCCAAGGCTGGTCTGACTGTAGAGTCAGTTTTCAACATGGCGACGGAGCGCTGAGACTTTGAGGAAGTGACTTTGTGACGGGTTATGCTGAACGAAGTTCCGGGTTCTGCAAAACAGGCTTCTTCACTTCCGGTCGACGTCACGTCCGTTCTTTGTAGCAGCGGAGGTTAGCGGTGTTGGATCTCTACGTTTTTATTTTGGCACAAACATGTCATTTTACACGCGTTCCTTGCAAGAGCTCCTAAGGTTGAGCATTTCAGATGTCCACAGGATCTGCGAGATCTCCAGAACCCCCAGCAGCAGGCTCGACAAAGGTTTTAAACTGTACGCCTCGTCATTTATCACCAACTATGAGGGTAAGTTGCTAGCTTAGCTAATATACGTCTGGTGGCCTGACACGAAAATATGTCTCTCTCCTTTTGTGTAGTTTTGATTAAGGAGAATATTGTAGTAAGTCACTATAAAGCAAACACATGTTAAAAAATGTTAACTAATCCTAGCTGACAGACGTTTTTTTCCCCCGTACATTTCCATTGATGTGATTGCACAAGTTACCTCAACAAGTTAGCTTAAGTCAGCTGTCAAAGACTTATTTTGAATAGCATTGTTTTTTATTATTTGTTTTGACTTTCAATGTCTATGTTGTCATTCATTTTTCTCCAGTTTCAAACAAAGACAGGCTAACTGGTGCTGTTAGTGTTAGGGCAGCCTGTCACAGATCCATGAGGAAGAGTGAGAAGCCACATTCCCTGACAGTAATGAGAGGGGTGGTTTGGGTGTTCTGTTCTAGTTGTTCAAGTTATTGTTTGTTCCAGTTCAGGGACATTATCTATCAAGCCTGCCAGAGTATGAGCAAGAGTAAATCAGTCAGTAAGTATGACCAGGTCCTTGACATCACCTTGATCAGAAAAGCGAGAGCTGTATTCTGAGAGGCTTGATAAGTGCATGCACAGTTGTGCCAGTTTCACTGTTGTTAGTCTATTGTCAGAGGAAAGGAAAATGCAAAGTAAGATGTCTTGCCCATTTGTCCCTTTCAAAATTTAGGGAGTTTGAATATCAGGGATATAATATCAACTTATAATATCAACCCGAGATTTCATAGTGTTTGTAAATTGTAACTTCAGGGTCAGAATTAAGTAAGAGCCCACTTATTTTTCTCAAGACAAGACTGATTAAAGCAGCAAGACTTTCCTCTGTATTGTTAAAAGAAGAGGATAGTAAGGTCATTGGGTGTAGTTAATTCTAAGTTTATTGTAGAATGGTTCCACCAGGAAATCCATGTTGTTCAACACCTGGCCTCCCCAGATAATCCCTCTGTTATGCTATATTGTAGTGTTACTTTTTCATAGATGAACTTCACCCAGTGTCCTGACTAGACTTAAAACGGTGGTATCTGTTTGGACCACCAAGTTGGATACCAAGATCAGTGTGTATGTTTGTAAAAACTTCCTTTCATCTGCTTTGTACAGGTAGTGCTTCAGGACTCAGAGCCGGTTGAAATGGCGGCAAATCACTGCTCATGCGTTGCTGGCACTGCTCTGTGTAATCACACAGTTGCCCTGCTGTTTCAAACAGCGCATTATTCAGAGCTTAAAATGCAGGTTGTGCCCCCCGTCCACAGCTGCACTGAGGCAGAGCAGCAGTGGCACAAGCCCAGAACAGCAGTAAGGGTTAAGACATGTCATCAGTGTAATATTCTTGCTATGTGAGATACTTAAGTGTAGACAATGGGACAGCAGTCAGTCACATTCAACTTGTAGTAGGTTTTATTATTACTACTCATTGTAGTCCTTGTGATCTTGGTACAAGTGATAAAATGGATTATGAACTCTAAAAAGAATCAGTAATATCAGAAAGAGTGATTATTTATTCTACATCATTTGTATAATGTTTCCTTTTATATTTCAATTTTTCTTATTGTTGAGATGTTTTTTTTTTTTATGTTTG
>CAEMYA010000892.1:158436-172442 GCA_903131615.1 Diplodus sargus | reverse complement strand
TCTTATTGTTGAGATGTTTTTTTTTTTTTATGTTTGTGTGTCTTTTGATTTCTTTTGATTTCTTCTTTTTGTGTGTCTTTTGTAAGGGCCTGAAACCAGGGCCAATAGAAAAAGTGGTCATAACAAGACCAAAGCAAAACAGACGGACAGAAGGAGGGATCAGGTGAGTAACTTAGCGATATGTCATTTTTATATAGCTGTCACTAATATGTTTTTACCGGGTTTTGAACAAAAACACAACCCTGTGTAAGACATACATACTTAGACAATGAAGACAGTGAAATTGGCAGTGAAAAAAACATGTTCAGTTTAAAGTTGCCTTTTGCCAGGTGGCCATTGTAAATAAGAATTTGATCTTGGCTTTACCTGGATAAATAAAGGTTTGATAACAAATTTTTTAAAAAGTAGGCAGTAATGCCAGTGAGCACAGTGTTTTCTATCGCATTTATGTATTCCTACGTGACTGGATGCTTAGCAGTATTATTGTCTTTCACAGGAGCACACTCTACAAGGGTGTTGTAGGTGACCTGCTGGAGATGTCTCTGCTCAACATTGGTGATACTTACCAAGATTTCGATGTCGTGGAAAAACCTCTGGCAGCAACAATGGGCATCACAGTGGAGAAAACCTTGGTGGAAACAGCGTTTGGGCTGGCACAAAAAGGGAGCGTGCTGTCATACCAACAACCTGTGGTACCCTCCAAAATAATCACCATTCACAAGGATGCGCCACCTTATCCAGCAGTGCCACGGGAGGACTACAGACTCTCTCCGAGAAAGTGTGTTCATGTGTGTAATGAGAAGGAGGACCTGCACATCGCAAGTATATTGGTCACACAAGATATGGCCCTCAAAATTGAGGCAGCCACCAGAGATCAGGCAGCCAGCCAGGAGTGGCATCTCCTTCGCAGACTGAGGATCACCTCCTCACGTTTTCGGGAGGTCTGCTTTGTGAGGGGAGTGAGCTCCGCGGAGTCTCTGGCAGAGAGAATCCTTAGAGGAACGAGACAGACGGCAGAGATGAGGAGAGGTGTGTTAAATAACCCTAAACCTTCTGTTCAGCTTTGCCATTAAACACAGTTACAGTTAACACTTTTAACTTATGTTAGAGTTGTAGTAGTTGTAGTAGTTGTTGTAGTGAAATAGGTATTGGTTATGGGTTTTATGAAGCCTCATTAAAGTGTTCTCCGAATAAGTGCAGACATGGAATTTGATGCAATCAGGGAGTACTGCCGGATGAAGAACGTCAACTACACACCGTGCAGCCTCGTCATCCACCCTGACGCCCCTTGGCTTGGAGCCTCACCAGATGGACTGGTTTACGACCCATCGGCCCAACCACCATTTGGACTGGTAGAGGTTAAGCGTCCAAATGTTAAGAACTATGTTGATTGCAAGTACTTGCAAATGAAATATGGCTCTTTGTCTTTGGGGAAAGCCATGCATACTATTGGCAGGTGCAGGGTCAACTGTTGATCACTGGCCTGGAATGGTGTGACTTTGTGGTTTTTGCACAGGAGGATATGCTGGTGCAGCGCATCCATGTTGATGAGAAAATGACAGCAGTCATTAGAGAGAGCGTGGACCAGTACTACTTCCATGTGTACATGCAGAAGTACCTGTTGTTAAATTAATTGTTACATCTGACATGTCTGCTCCTAATAATTGTAAATACAAAGTCTCTTATATAGGTTTTGTTAACTGTGTTCATGTTCATGTTTTACAGTGTGCCATAGGAATGTATTTGTTGTTAATGCACTGTCATTGTCTTTGAATGCTTTTATGCTCTTACTCTTCTTAATGTTTGTATCCTCATTTTATACATTTTATCTAATTTTACTGTTTTAGTCCCTCAGTTTTTAGCTCCAGTGATTCCTCATGGGGGCCTGCCACACTGGGAGTTGTCTCTGGTCTACCGTTGACGGTGCTGTCCTGAGGACGGCTCCGGCCTGGGTGGTCAGGGGGCTCTGCGCCTTGATGTGGAGCCTCCTGTCTGCCCGGGTCGGGGTGGTCTCTGTGGTGTCGCTTCCTGTGGTCAGTTTTGCTTATGCTAATGTGCTACTCATTGTGTGAAAAGTGCCATACAAATTAAGATTGAATTGATTAATAATCAAAAACTTGGCATTTAAAAACACTTTTGGCTTATCCACCAAAACATTTATCTATTCTATTGTCTATTCTATTCACTGGACATTTACAGTTCAAAGCCAGACGAACAAAATGCAAATGGTTCTAACAAATTAACAAATGCAGCACAGTAAGAACATCAGTCAGGACAGAACAATATGCAAAACATTAAAGGGAAAATCAGAGTGCAGTTAATTTTCCAGATATTGACGATTTTGACAATAATGTGATTAATTGTTCTGCCTGACATACATATCCATAAACCTCAGTTTAATGAGAACATACACTGAAACCTTGGCACTCAAAGTGACAAAAGGAGTGGAAAACTAACAAATGAAATTTGTAGTAATTTTTATCAACACTGTGCAACAGCTGAGAGACAAACACCAGGCAACAACAATCTGCTCCTCCAGTGGTAACACGTAAACTCAGGAGTCCTGGAGACCATCACACCATCTCAATAACAGCTGCCACCTCTTTGAACTGTTTCTAAAATTTCTGAAACTGTGGAACGGTTATCTCAAAAGACCTCAAACACATCTGTCAAAGGGCTCAACAATCTTCAGCTGCAAATTTGTCTAATAGGGAATTCAGAGATCAACATGTGTCAGAGCTCAGGTCCATGCCAAGCTTCTACTGGATGTCCATGACATTGCGTGGACTTATTAACACTAGATCTTTGGCCCAAGCCTTTACCAGTGGCTTGTTCTGATAATTTGCCAAGAGGCAGGCTACTGCAAAAAGCTGGTTAATGCTGCCAGAAATTGTTAGAGGAATAACTGTATCAAACAGCTTATTCTCTCTTGATTCTTCTGATTGCTCTCTCCACATGTACCCTTAACCTGGCTATTTCCTGGGTTTCCATCACTTCATCATGGGACAGCTGGGATTTTTTGCTCAGGAAGGGTGACCTATAAACTTTGCAGGGCACAATGTAATCAATCCTGAAACCCTTGTCCGCCAACACTGCCATGTCCTTGTCCAGAAGAGGGATAATGCCAGACTGCCTAAACAGCTCTTTGTCACCGACTGAACCGGAGTACAGGGATGACACAAATGTGACTGCGCCATGTGGTAACACCTAGTTAACCTTTCAGGGTAGTGTGTGATTTGTACTGCGAGAAGAGTTCACTTTGCAACACCAAAGATGAAGGTGTCTGGCATCTCAATTCAGTGCAGTCAATTATGACTTGTGTGTCACTGTACTTCCCAAACACATTGGGCATCATTGCTTTAACAGTGTCAGGGGACATCCATATGCCCACAGCACCCAGCACAGTGTACAGGAAATTTGCCCGTGTTTTCAAGATTCTGCTCACTGTTGACTGATGAATGTTGAAGCGATCACCTAGATCCTTCTTCTTCAGGCCCAGAGACAGATAAACAAGGAACAGGAAGAGCTCGTCAATCAAAGGAAGGCATCGGCTCGGGTGGAGGAGGCAAATAGAAGCTTTATTGGCAAATAAAAAAAAAAAACTTAATTTATAAAGCACATGCATAAGCAAAATCAGTGTTCTTTACCACACCCATGAGGGGCAGACGTGATGTTATGTACAGATAAGAAAACAGTTTACAGCACAGAATATGGGAAAACATGGAAATGGACTCAGTCAGTAAACAAGAGTTGATGAAGGCCGCTTTTTGTGGGCAGGCTGGGCTGTTTACAGGAACGGCAGGAAAAGCAGACCAGCTTAATAGGAGTACTGGTTGGCCAACTGTTTCATGAGCAGGTGATTCAGTTGGCGGTTGGTGCAGAGGGATGGAACTCCAGAGCAATCTGTGGAAACAGGGAGAGCGCAAGGCACCATATATAACAAATTAGATTTGATAAATTTAGGATGGATGGTTGTGTACCAGCACGCACAAGTCTCCTTGTTGCTGGCTCTATTTGAGTCCAGAAAGCAAGCAGGTGACGATAGCTGGCAAACCTGAAATATCAATAGAAATTAGGCCTATTACTTTGTAATTTACCAAAGGATAATCCAGTCGCCTATACGTGACTTCAGTACAATTGATAAAAAGAACAATCCAAAATTTGTTGTGTTTTGATTTACTCTTGCTTCTTGATTTTATGTTTCTATGTTTGCTGGTATGTTTACTGCTGTGGTCTCATGTTGTGTTTTAATGTAACTGAGGTGAGGTTTCCTCTATAAAACTTAAATGTATTTTAGTTATTTTGCCAGCTTGGTTATAATATTGTGCAAATGAATAATAAATAAAATAAATAAAAAATGTACATGATTGCTTCTATCTTAATGGGTCTTATGTCCCACCACCTTGCAGTGTATACACAACGCTCATAGAAAGAATCTTTATCAGATTTATTGCTAAACACATACCTGGTGTAAAATCGTATGTCGTCATCTGAAGCCTTATATCTCTCCAAACCAAATGACTGCTTCAGTGACACCTCCTCCAGTCTCCTTTGCAGCTCGTTTATCTGTTGTTGTTGCGCATCGATTTTCTCACATGCCACATCCAGCGCTGATGGCTCTGGGCGTGCGTCGTAGTCATGACACCTGAGACACGTACTCGCATCCATCTCCTCCTCTGCATCATCCTCTGGACGCTGCACCCTCTCCCAAACACTCGGTCTCGCTGGCGGCAGTGTGTAGTCATTCCACTCAAACAACACCGGCACAGCCCCCTCTCTCAGTTGTCGTCGCCCTCCCGGAATGATGTCGGTTTCCACGAAATGCCTGCTGCAGACCGTGATGCTCCTCTTGATGACAAGATTATCTCGTCGGATGTTACGGATCCATAACTTCCTCAGCGCCTCATCCCTCGGAAAATGATGAAAACTAACATAAGAATTAAATTTACCGGACACTGCACACTGAGGAACACAACAAAAACTACTATTCGGTTTATCCCGTTTCTGATATTTAGTTTGTTTTGACATTTTCTCTATCGCTCAACAAAATCTCCGCTAAATCACTTTCAAATTCGCCGCCAACTCTGCAACCGGATGTTGATCGACCCGTTTTCCGGTTTACTTCCGTGATATTCAGCATAACGCCTATTTTGGTGTTGTAGTTACTGTCTTGAAAAAAAATCACCGCAACAGTCAGCCCTCCTGACGAGACTACAGCGAACTTTCCCCAGAAAACAGCATCCCTCCACGTGAGTGAAAGAGTCAGACAGCGTCCTGTTTACTGATGGCAATTATGTAATTATGTAGGAGGACACCGGGGGAAACACATTGTCATGATCTGTATCATCATGCCTCTTTTGGATTTGCAGCGCAGGCTTTCTGTGTGAATTACACACTGGTTCTTCTTTACAATCGAGCTGCTTGGTTCTATGTGAACAAACAATGGCAGAGAATTGGCGAAAAGGGTTAGGGTTAGCCACTGCGGCGATAATGCGGCGACTCTGTGTGAAAAAGCCTAGTGCTTGAACATAAAAAAAACAATCTCACTACTGATCATCTTTATTTTAACTTAATCCAGGTTGTTCCTTTCCTCAATTCTTAAATAAACATTGTTTTTTTCCCGGCTTCCCTGTACTCCTTCACTTTCATAGAGACTGAAGCTTTAACCTGGGAAATCTACTAAAGTTGAGCTTAGTGTATTGTTATAAAAGAAAACAATATTTGAAGACACAATTCAGTTGAGTTTGAGACACTCCATGTTGGAGTGTGAGTGTTGCTCCATGCTATCCAAGAGGGAACCTGTGTTGCAACATACTAGCTAACAGGGGACTCCTGGGTATGTTTCTGTAGTCCCATCCTCATTGATCCTGCACCAATTCTCTGAGTCCTCCTCTGTCAAAGTCTCAGATGCCATAAGGGGAGAAATTACGCTGTGATCTTTGAGATTCAAATGTGAAAAAGGCTTGTGCTTAAGCATGAAAACAATGATCTCACTACTGATGATCTTTATTTTAACTTTATCCAGGTTGTCCTTTCTTAAATTCTTAAATTAACATTTTTTTCCCCGCCTTCCTTGTACTTCATCACTGTCATAAAGACTGAAGCTTTAACCTGGGAAATCGACTAAAGTTGAACTTAATGTATTGATATAAAAGAAAACAAAATTTGAAGAGACAATTCAGTTGAGTTTTTTTTTTCACAAGTGTTATTATTGCTGCTGTTTTCTTATATTCATCCATGTTGGAGTGTGAGCTAGTGATGGGAACGGCAGTTCTTTTTACTGTACTGAATCTCTAGAATCCGTTCATTAAAATGATTCGTTCAAAAGATTCGTTCACCAAATCGTTCAGTGCTCTCCAACTCCTTGAACTGATAAACAGCCAAACGATCCATCATTCAGTTTGTGATTGAGCCCTAAGGTTCACGTTCACTTACTGAGGGACGGTGCGTTCACGGACTATAGTACACAATCATTCGCGGGAGACACAGCGCTGCTTTGAGTGGTATACATGCACTAAAATTGTTAAACGGTGAAAGTGTCCTCTGTGCAGTAAAATCACTTAACTTGATGCTAAGTTGCCAGTTGTTAGCAACACAGCGCTAATTTTAGCAGTACGGTTACTGAAGATGAATCTCTCCTCTCCCACTCCTCTGCCCTGAGTGAGTGAGTGAGTGAGTGAGTGACACAGCGCCACTTCCAGCACAGTAGGTAAACGAGATTCACGTCCGCAGCGACGAGAATCATGAGTGAATCAGTCGTTCGCGAACGGCCTGCTGAGAACGTGAATCACGTTCGCGAACGACCTGCTGAGGAATTGAATCACGTTCGCGAACGTGAATGACTTTTACTGTTTTACTGTGTAAAAGCACTTAACATGATGCTACACTGATGTTAGCAACACAGCGCTAGTTTTAGCAGTATGATTACTGAAGGTGAATCTCTCCTCTCCCACTCCTCTGTCCTGAGTGAGTGAGTGAGTGAGTGACACAGCGCCACTTCCAGCACAGTAGGTGAACGAGATTCACATCTGGTTGACGTGTGTGTGTGTGTGTGTGTGTGTGTGTGTGTGTGTGTGTGTGTGTGTGTTTGTTTTAAAGAGTCTGGTGTAAATTGACCCATAATCCTGTTGTACAAGAATACAGGAAACAGAATGACAATTTGGAACAACGTAGGCCAAGTTATGGACAGGTAGCTTAAAGCAGATCCATGGAGGCATGAGGGAGTTAGCAGTTAGTACTGCCCCCATGGGTCTGCTTTAAGCTGCCTGTCCATAACTTGGCCTATGTTGTTCCAAATTGTCTCATTCTTTTTCCTCTGAGCTGTATGTTGTGAGATTGAACAGGGCTACAGGTCAATTTACACCCAACTTGCACTTTAAGTACTGCATAGCTTTATGTTCCCAATATACAAATTTCATCCAATCAGGAGACATAGTTACAGGAAGTGCAATTATGTCATGAAACAGAGAAAGCTGCAGACAAAATTGGAAAGCTATTATTTGAATCTGATACAGCACTTTGTTCTGGTTGGATGACATCATTGGATGACTTGTGATATTTACAATAGCACTTTTTTTAACATTTTGTTTAAAATATCACATAGGCCAGTATATCCAGTGTTGTCAAGAGCTTCTTCAGTGCCACCATACCAGTCTTCGTTCTGTAGATGTCAATGAACCTCTGCAGAAACTTGTCGAGGCCAGCGAAGAGGCAGCCTTTAAGGTCACAAGTGATGAGACGAGCAAACTCAGCCTCAATCTAGTCAGGCGAAAAGAAGCAAAGAACAAGTAGAGGGATTCAATAGCAGTGATGTATGTAATTTTTCAGATTTTTTCAGATATTAGCCATTGATGCATAACATATGATGCATCATCATACTGGTCATGTCACCATCCGAGCTTCTGTAAGCAATACCAGGTTGCTTTAACACCATGCCCCATCCTCTGTGTCAAACTAACCTATTAATGTATCATGTATACCGACGGTACTTCCCTGTAACTAACCCTAGTAAGCTGGGAGCTAGGGGGCCTGCCTATGCAGCCCCCACATAATCAAACGAAATGTCCATGCTAAACTTGAATCAGAATGTTAACATCGAACATGTTAGGTTGGACTAAATGTTTCTGGTAGTCAATGTATTTCCATACATTACAGGAACATGACTCTCCGGGGAAGGTGTGACATCTGTCTTTGCATGTTTAATCACATGTAGGAAACAAACTTTCAGAAAATGTACGGTTTGAGTGGTATAATTGGCTTTGTCTGAATAATAAAGGCCAAAATGTTAAAGCCTTTCTATTTTGGTCTGTACTATTTAGGGAAAGCCAATGATTAAATACAAGTCTATTCCTAATAAGCCACCACTCTGAGCTCCCTAAACTCATTTGAAATAGAGAAGTACTTTACCTGACGTTCAGAGAACAGTGCTGGCCATCTATCCCTCATTGCCGTCACACGTGGCTGGTCCTCGACAACTTCCTTTCTCCGTAAGGAGAATGTGCTGGTCATCATCGCTTGAATTCTCTTCCAGTCCACCTTTTTCTTCTTAATTTCTGCTATCATTTCTTTTCTTTCTTCATCTACGGACAGATTCGTTTTTCCTTGCGGAATGTCTGGTAAGAAGCTGGTTTCTGATTTTCTAGCCTTCTTAAATGTTTTTTTCCCAGATGTGCTGGAGGACCGCGAGTTGATCTTGAGCTCTTGACATCCAGCCTCTTTCATCTTGTGTCTGAAGTTTCCCATCTTGAACTTTAAACAAAATCTCCAACAGTACCAGCCAGCGACAGACCCTGGTTCCCTCAGACATGGATGTTTTTTGATGAGGGCTTGCGCCACCACATCGTATTGTTCTTGTTTGACGTAGGGGGTATAGGCATTTAATTGCTTCTGCTAATTTTTCCAAAATGTCGGATTTCATGCCTTTGGAGATATCAAGAAGGGTCCCATCCTTCTGGAAAGCTTCATTTCCTTGCCTTAACCTTAGTTCTGTATCAAACGAAAAGGTAGGGATCGGAAATGACAGAGGCAGCTGGCGACTATGACTTGGGGCTGACTGGAGCTGACTGGAGGTGGACGATACTGGACTGGAGGTGGACTGGCCTTGAGTGGAGGTGGACGGTACTGGACTAGGGATGGACTGGACATGACCAGGGCTCGACTCAGGGGATGAGGCTGCTAAGCTTGCAGTGTCCAAAGTACAGTCTGTATGAAAATGAAGCTCTTCTCTATCAACTTGGAGTTCTTGAAGAGGCTGACTGAACACTTTCAACGTCACTCTATCTTCGGGGAGATCTGACATATTACTCAAGTTACAAAGCTCGTTGTTGAACATTGGATCTTGGAATTGTACCCTCAAAACTCCTTCCAATCCAAGCTTGTTTTTGAGGATCAAGTGCAGGTCATCAACTGTGTCAGGCATCTTCTCAATGGTGACCCTCCGAATGTCCTCTTCGGTTAGGATGACACGGAGCAACATGGTGAATCTACAAAGAATAAAACAACCACATTTTCTGATTAACAGAGCAAAGTCATTATCACGTGTCATAGAACCCCAAACAAGTAAGAAATTTAACCACAAGGCCTATATCCCAATATTGGGAACATCCTGTGTAAATTACACATCCACAAGCACACTACTACTGAATGTGTGACACGTTGTAAGCATTTTCGGTGAAAAGATGTATAGATGGGAAAAGGTAACTAATCAAGTACAGGGTTTTGCTGTAGGAGAGTGCAATAGAGCGCTAAAGTGCGTTGTGAAGTTTCCGGAGCAACCAGTTCAGTTCTACGCGAAACCAGAGCCAACGTGAAATAGAAGTTTTATTGAAAAGGAATGTTTTCTGAATGTAATTAGTATCTACACAGACCCAGTTAAGTGTTGCACCTGGTGAATCAGTGTGTTACAATAAAGAAGGACGTGTAGACACAAATTACATTCAGAATAGTGGCATCTTCAAACACACCTGGCTCCACAGGAAACAGACAGCCTACCAAAGAAGCTTTCGTGCACATAGCCTATTATACACCCGTTTGCCAGAATGGCTCTGTGCGCAAACAGGCTATGAAAACACAGCTTACCAGTTCCATTTGTGAAACCTTGACAAAGGCTGACCGTGTCAGTAAATCTAACATGATTGAGACCGAGTGTGCGGCAACAAATCTTTTTAGATATCTTACGTTCCTTCAAGATTCAAGACGCTTTATTTATCCTGAGGGAAATTGTTGTGCAACAGTTACAATACAATGGGAAGAAGAAAATAGAGAAATACATAAATAAAATAAAATAGAATAAGATAAAAATAAAATAGAGGCTAACTTAACAAATCAAACAGTAACTCAATATAACAACTTGTAACAAGATGTAACCAGATTGTAGTAAAACGTAGGTATATACAATATACAACAATACGCACAGTTCCTTGCCAGCACCTCAAAAGGGTGTGCATTTTCATCTCGGGTTTAGAACGGACAATTGTGTTGCCAGGACAATGTGACGTTTTCACTTTAGTCCTCTATACAAAGCATTGTGTTATCCTGAAAATAAGCCTCAGCATTGCAAACTTCAAAACATCTATAGTGGTCCAGATACCAAGCAGAGAAAGGTTGAACAACAAAGAATGCCTTGTTGTTTACTATCGCAATGTGCAGGATTTGGCAAAAATCCGGGAGTCCACTTGTGCTTCCAAATGAAACAAACATTCCCTTTACATATTTTGTTCCATGTATTGAGGCTGTTGTGGCAAGTGATACAGTGGTCAGGTGACTGAATTTGTGCTGAATAGCTAGTTTGACTGGGAGGGGCACATTTTCAAGGGAATTGTGTGTTGTCCTATCTACTTCTACTGCGGGTTTTAACAGGCAAGGCATATCAAAATGGTATGCCAACATGAGCTGGTGTCTGTTGGCCAGAGACAACACAATGTTCTTGAAGTTATTAAGATCACAAACAGCTTTCTTGAAAAAACTGTGTTTCGCTTCAAAGCGAAATGTCCAAAAGTCAACCACAGGTCCAAAGCAACAAATGAGATGGGGATAATGCTCCACAAAATGATGTTTAGGTTTGAGTTTCACTTCAGGAAAAACATCTGTCAAAAGCTTCCTATGTTCAAAGATCTTTGCTTCTAGGTAACAGATGCTTGCAGCTGTAAAGGTGGATGAAGCCAAGATTTCAACAGTGTCTTTCAGTTCTGTAGAGCTGTATGGCAGTATTTAAATTATTCAGTGTGAAATATTTCCTGTAAATGAATATTTTCAAACATAAACACAGCTCCAAGGGTACGATGCCTTCAAATAAGTCGTGCAAAAAGTCAGGTGGAAACCCTTTGATACAGTGAAAGTTTTGTAGTTCATTTAGAACACAGTCACTTTTTACACCCTCAACACATTTCAAATTTGTGTTTTCTTTAAGCTCAGAGAGATTCAGGTTATGCGACTCTATTGTTCTCAATACAAATGATCCACTTCTCACAGAACAAGTTTGAATATCTTTTCGACTTGCAAGGCAAAATCTGCAGAACTTGTCTACATTAAAGGACTCCTGAAAGCCAGCAAAAGAATGAGCGCCCAAATTATCTGATGAAATGTATAGCACTGTGCCTTTGACATTGGTTCCTAACCTGTCAATGTAAATCCCTTCCTTTTCAAGCAACTGTAGGTCTCTCAGCAGTGGCTGAACAATTGGACCATAACCAAATGTTTTAATATTTTGACATTTGCATAGAGCAGCTAGATATATAGTAGACAGTGATGATCGATTGATCGGTTGTGTTTCTTTTTTGAGGTACCTAAAGGGTTGCAGACCTCAAAATCATCAATGTACAAGCCCAAAGAAATCCTTAAATCTTCACCATTTGTACGTGGATTTTCTTTACAGTATGAGGCATCAGAAAAAGACTTATACAAGCCAGATGATGATGATTTTTGGTTTTCTTCCAAAACTCTGTCAATAACATCACCCCTATTCAGTAACACTTGAAGAACACGCAAGATTGGCACATAAACAAATGTTTGTTTTGACGACAAATCTAAAACATATTTAACTGGGCTAATTAAACTGAAGTTTTCTTTGAAAAAAGATAACCTCCGTTTCTCAGTTGACAGACATACCCTCTGAAAGACAGCTTCAAGGATTTTCCTGGCAAAAGGTATCCTTTACTAAATGTATAGTGTTTTCATCAATGGTGCATCCAGTCTGCCTTAATGCTTTATCAAGAGTATTTTTGTTTACCTCACCCAATAAAACACCAATATCCCTAAATTCTGTAACTATTTCCTGAACTGCAGTCTTTGACACATATAAAACTGTTTCTAATCGCAGTGTTAAAGAAGCAAGTCTTGCTTCAACTTTATCAGCTGTATCTTCCTGCTCATTAACACTCTCATTCACAGTAAATCCTGTATCACTGACATCTGAAACCCCTTGATCAGCCACAAGTTCCTCTACTAAATGTGTTTGAGTAATAAGCTCAGATTTCAAGCATTGCAGTGTGGCATTTTTGTGAAAACGTCTTTTGTGCGAAGTAAAGGTACTGTAATTTCTTGTTTTGTAAGAACAGTGATTAAAAGGACAGGTAACTGTCTCTTTGTTTCCAAGATGTGTCCTAAGATGAGCCAAGTACTGATTTACAGTGACTGGATGATTTAATTCACACAACTGACAGTTAATTCTAAGGGTTAACTCTCCGTGTTGTGGAAGTTCATGTTCTCTTAAATGCTTATTAAGGGATTCCTGTGATCGGAAAACTAGAGGACAGTCACTGTATATACAGGGCAAAGGGCAATTTCTGCCATAATGGCCATGAGTGGCTCTATAATGTTCAATTAGTTTTTTTCGATTTCCTGAATAGTACGTACATAATTTACAAGCCCAGCGCATTCAGGTAATCTTGAGCTTGTACACCTGGAAGAAGATAATAAAGAATTAGGAACAAACAAAATAGCACATGTGAAAATAGCTCTGCATCACCCCCATGCTTTCAATAAGCAGGTTCAGTGTTATGCATTAACTAGTTCATTTTTCTATGAACTTTGAACAGAACTTATTTAAACAAAAATCTGACCTTAGTTCGGATTTTGTGACATTCTGAAAGGATGCTTAGGTCCAGATTCGTAAAATACGGTTACAGCTTTATATGTGATGAATGAAAACGTGTACTTATAATATGAATTTGAGATAGTAGTGATGGGCAGCTTATGGAGAGGATTCCTTTAACAGGATAAGCACAGAAATATTCACTCCCAGAGTTCCTCTGTTTCTAAAAAAAAATCCTGAATGAACATTTACTAGTTAAAAAAATGAGCATGTGTAGTGCCAGAAACGCCTGCAGTGTCATGCAAATTCACATTTAATATGAATCAGTTGTCACATGGCGAATAAGAGCACCACCATTCCACTCTGAAGTGCACCGAGCATCATGTTTCAGGGCTAGCTTGCGTCGTCCTAAAGAAAGGTCACCGCAAGCAAACAAAATGAACGGTCTCCTGCCCCAGACTTAATGATTCATCCATTCGAAATCGTTAGCAGAGGGATTTTAGTTGTGTCGAGGGCAGCTAGCTCGGTCTGCTCGGTCTGCTAAGCTGTTAGCTATTACTGTGAATTTCAGTCAAAGTCTTGCTGTTTCGATTTCAATAAAGGTCAACGCAGACAATGTAATCAAACAAAACATGCAAAACATGTCTTAAATTTTACTTGCAAGTTAACATTTAGGCAAGGCAGGCAAGTTTATTTGTATAGCACAATTCAGACACAAGGCAACTCAAAGTGCTTTACAGGCACACACAAATTACATTAAAAGACATAAAAATGTTATTTAAAAGACATAAAAAATTGCATTAAAAAACATGAAGAATTGCATTTTAAGACCAGTAAAAACATTAAGAAAATCAAAAAGAAAGTAGGCTAAAATAGAAAGGCTTTAAAAGAAACAAGACTGTAGAGTCAGAGTCATAATGCAGTTCAAAGACTTGAATTGCTTCAGCTAAAAGCAGTGGCAAAAAGAAATGTTTTA
>CAEMYA010000892.1:144279-155676 GCA_903131615.1 Diplodus sargus | reverse complement strand
TTGCCTGCTGTCCTTGAAGGGAGGAACTGGTGTGTGGTGCACTGAGTAGAATATGTTGGAGGTTAACAACCTTACTCCTGACTTGTTAAGGCAGAATCCATCTGCCTTAAAGAGGTGTCTGCGTTCACCAAATTCTCTTCAGCTAATTTTAACTAGCACCACTTACGTAAATGGTGGCCATCTTGAATTGTGAGGACAAAGGAAGATTCTGGGCTTATTACACATTCTAGATTTTATTTCTGCATGATAAAATGTATAATTATTTATGGAGATCGACCATTTGATATGCAATATAAATAACTTTATTACAATTACAATGTTCATGCTGATCGTGGCAATCATCTTGAATTTTTATTGATTTATATGTATTCTTCATGTATAAACTTCCTTAAACTAGGTATAGTAAATACATTTAACTAACAAGATCATCAACACCATATTTTATACCATGCAAATAAGAAAATTGATCTAAATACTGTTGTCAGTGGCCACCACAGCCGCCATGTTGAAAATTCACGATGGCCCGATATCCAATTTTTTTCAGACTGCCTTTGGCCTTAACTGTACCAAATTTCATGCTTTTATCACAAAGTGCACGATTTTTCAGCTAAGCCGCCCCACTAATTAACCTCTTCTAAATTATGATCTGCATCCCACAGACGTGTTTAAAGTTAGCTTGCTAACCGCTAGCTAATTATAATGTGACTGTTGGCTTGTCAGCTCGGCTACGTCGCATTAGCACATTCAGGGCTAGCTACCGCTAACGTTACCGTAACAATGGGCAACGCGACTGTTAGCTTGCTAGCTAGGCTATGTCAAGAAGCTAGTAACCGCTAGCTAGCTACTGCTAGCTAGCTACTGCTAGCTAACGTTACTCGTTTGCTAGCTAATTTACTGTCTTGTGACTGTAAATGGGACTAGTCGTTGTATGATAACTGCTTGAGCTAGCTAGCAAGCTAACGTAATTAGCCAACGCGTTAGCTAGCTGGCAAGCATGTGTAGACTTCACCCATGCCATGCCTTAGGTAATGTGATTTTTGATTTTTTTTATTTGATCTTTTTATTTCGAGCTTAAAAACAGATGGTGATATCAATAAAGAAAATGTAATATCAAAGAAAAAAACAGGACAAAGAAAAAATGCAAAGCACAATCCAGAATATTCCTAACAAAACAGCAACAATTTAGACAGCTTGAAAAAGAGTAGGAAGAAGTTTAAAAAACTTTTTTAATCCTACCCCCCATCTCTTTTTTTTTATCTAGTTATAATACAGTATCATACTACGTGTCAGATATTATATTATATACACTTTTCCGATATTATGCGTCGTAGGGTTGGTGGTGTCTTGCTATCAATCTGGCAGACAAGTAGCTAGCTATATGGCGAGGCATTTCAATTGTTTTTGCGTGAGACCTTGAACTTTTGAACTTGCTTATGCCTTACCTATATACTATTGTGTGTGTGTGTGTGTGTGTATAATATATATATATATATATATATATATATATATATATATATATATATATAGTTATGAATGAATGTATATAGGGTTATGAATGGTGGGATATCTGCAATTGCTCCTGGGAGTGAGGGACTGGCCAAACTGGAGGCCCAAAAGCCTTTCAATGCATTCCTTTGAGGCATACGTGAAACATCAAAATACTTCCACAAAAAGTACATTTTCTCAAATTTTAATCGGGCTGAAATGTGAAATAATTTTTGTGGAAGTATTTTGATGTTTCACACATGCCCCTGGAATGCATTGAAAAAGGCTTTTGGGCCTGCAGTTTGGCCCCCCCAACTCCCGACAAGAACAATGGCAAAAATTGAAAATACCACCACACATGATGTATAAAAATATAGATGAGAAAATAGGGTCCAGGTTAAAAGATACAACAGAAGGGTTTTCAGTACTGCTACGGTGACTGATGTTACGCTCAGTTTTGTATGTATGCTGAAATCTACATGCACCCTCATATTCTTCCAAATAAAGTCTCATAATTCAAACATTGTAAAATATTAGGTGCATGCCGACCATACATGCAAAACTCTTAATTCGGCATAACACCAGCCACCGTAGCAGTCCTTAAAAGCCTCCTTGCTTTACGTCCCTATTACCTCCATTGTACCATGACATTACCGTAATGGTTAAATCCTTGACTAGATTTTTTTGTCTCCACAGCCATGAATACTAGAAGAAGGAATGCTACTGCTGATCCAGTTCCTGCCAATTCAAACATCAATGTCCTCAGTACTCCAGGTAACATCTGTTGACCTAAAATGAGCTTCAGCAAAAACGCATTTTGAAGGGACAAAGTGATTTTTAGCTACATTTAGTGCTGAAAAATGAAATTAACAGAGTTGGCATAAATAAGATACTCATACCTATACTTAATTGGTGCATGGTGCTGTGAATGTACTTTTTTTTTTGTAGATTGCTTATTTTCAATTTCAGTCATTTGATTAGCCAATATCCTTAATTCCATCACAGAATTAGGCAGAGCCCCTTTAGTTAGGGGTTCAGTCCCTCTGCAGGAAACAAAGTCTTGGTGACATAAAAGGGCCTGGCTGGCCAGGCTTATTCGTTACCGCCAACTTTGTATACAAGAGGCTAGCCTTTTTTATTTTATTGCTGCCCTAAAAATATAGTGCTAGTGCTTGTATGAATCTGCAATGTAAATTAATGGGTTTTTTTTTATTGCTGCCTTATAAATGATTGTGCTGGTGCTGTTGTGGCCATGCTAAAAAAGCTTCTGGAAGCTGTAGATGTAGATAAGAATGGGCTTCATAGAAAGTGTTACCAAAATACTTATTGATAAATCACAATACTTTAAACAACAACTTAATCTAAAAGAGCTGAGGCCTGGTTAGAAATACTTGCATTTTGGTGAGATGGAGAGGGTCAGGTCTATCCATGGCTTGCCTTTCCCTTCCTGCTGAAGGCTTCCAATCTTGAGGTGAATCACGACCCTGCAGAGTCTTGTAATATCCTCGAAGTTGAAACTTTCTCCCAGCAGAGTGAACAAAAGTACTCCAAGATCCAAGTTGTAATCCACAGCATGTTAGCAAAAATGGTTAATCCGTTGTGCTCTTAATTCCTTGGTCTGTTTCTGCTGAAGATTTCTTGAAGTCCTTTCTGCGATGTTTAGGCTGCTCACATTCTCCATCTTAGGTGTTTCTTCAAGGCTTGAGCGAGTGGAAGAACGAACTTTAGTCCGTGCTCCTCAGGTTATATACACTTCGGACGCTGGCTTGGTTTTGTGTCCTTATTAAGACATTTCTTCTACATCTCTCCATTCACTGGTTGATAACCCCTTGATTAAGATTTCATAATGCTTCTCTCTTGCTTTGGACAGTGGCACGGCTTTATGTCCTTATTAGGACATTTTCCCACCATCTCTCCGTTCAATGACTAGTAGTCCCTTGATGACGGCTGACGATTTCATAATGATCTAACACACCTTGGTCACGGTCTGTTCCCGTGCCCAAAGCGTGATCAGATTTTGACACTTCCTTTTGGCCTCATGTTGACCTGATCAGTTCTGTAACACTTTCTCATGACCTCAGCTCAACACTGTTTCCTTACCAATTTTCATTAGATCTCTAAACTTGAAAACATCATGGTTACGCCTTACACCTCCTTTAACTTTGCAAAGTTAATACTTATTCAATAATGATCATCAGAGACAGAATGACAGACAGAGCCTTGAGTGTAACACTTCCTCTTTTTCACAGACATACCGTGTCGCCATTTCCTCTTCACTTCCGATTTCAACACACCTTTAATGTAATGGTTTAACACTTTCCAATGACCACTTTCCAACACAATGCAGCAGGCAAAGTTTTTATATGTTTCAGAATTATCTCAGGACTATGTATAATGTCCCTTACTTGTATTTGTGCCTGGCAGGAGTGTATGACACAATTTTTCTGACCCTGTCTCTGTGTGTGTACGTACTGGTATTTTTATTAGGGCTGTCAGTTTAACGCGTTAATTAGATTAATTACACTGCAAATTAACACGTTATAAAAATTAACGCAATTAATTCTGAGATTCTGAGTGGCAATTCAATGCGCGAGCATTTTAAATTTGGCCCATTGAATGACCCGTAGGCTACTCGGCAGTGGTACGTCACTGTAGCACTAGCACCGAGGAACGTCCGGACGCGTTTGGCACTTCCCAACTGCGTCGCTAGTAGGGCTGTAACGACACACGTATCGAAGCTGAAATGGCGACACTCAGATCCACGAACCTGTCTCACGCTGTGAGAAGGCAGAATCGCGACACAACTTCCAGTCCAGATCAGCCCTATGAGCTGTAAGTAACACCACAATAACACCGTAACGGTCGTTCGCCAATTCTCCACCGTTGTTTGTTCACACAGAGCGAAACACCGCTGTAAAGACGAACCGCTGTGTAATTCACACAGAAAGCCGGCGCTGCGGCTCCTAAAGAGGCGTGACGGTACACGTCATGATGATGACGTGTGTGTGTTTTCAAGGGGTTTCCCCGGTGTCTCCCCTCCCTGTCAGTCAAAACCAACGGAGACTGTCTTCCGGGGTTAAGTTCACTGAAGTCTCGGTCCGGAGGGCTGACCGTCGCGGAGATTTGTTTTCCTCAGAAACACTCGGTGAGGTAAAGTTGTTTTGCCGGTGACAGACGCATGGCAGAAATGTGATGAGGAGTCTGTAGGACGGGCGGGAGGAAGGACGCTTCTCCACGTACAGCTGTGGTATTTTTAACTTGTTGCCAAAGACAGCTACATTACCTTACCTTAAATTGGTTCTGTAACGTTGTTTTGTGGAACATTTCTCTGTATTAAGTTGAGTGAAGGATCTGTGCAGTTAACAGACCATCAGATAGACACGCCCTCCACAATACTGCACCTCTGATACTATCAGACTATGTCCTAGAATTCAAATTCTTTATTTGGGTACCTTTAGCAGATATGAGATTAAAATGTGATTAATTAGATTAATTAATTACAAATCCTGAAATTAATTAGATTAATTTTTTTAATCGCCTGACAGCCCTAATTTTTATATATAGACAGAAGTAAATGGATCTCAACTATTTTGACAACAGCCTTTAAACTAGATTCAGCCTTCATCGCGGGACAAATGAGAACTAAACACAGTAACAGTCCCACCCCTGATACTGAGCACAAACCCAAGAAAAGATTTTCTCGCACAAAATACACCGTTGTGCAAATACCTAAAGGTCTGATTGGAGCCAAGTACACTGCTCATGTACTCATTTTGGGCTGGCCATGCAATTGCCTTCTTGATACAGGATCGCAAGTAACCACAGTATTGCAGTCATTCTATGAGAACAACGTCTCCAACTTGAACATTCACCCCCTGAATGAGCTGCTAGAAGTAGAGGCTGCCAATGGTCAAACTGTACCTTAGCTACAGAAGCTGTGTCTGAATGAATGTTTAGCCTCTGTAGGATAATCTAATCCAGATTTAAGAAATCTAGGCATAGTGTGTTTTGATCAGGACCTGGGGCCTCATTTATAAACGTTGCGTATGCACAAAAGAAGGCATAGGCACACCGTGGGATTTATAAAAAGAGAACTTGACGGGAAAATGTGCGGTCTTCCACGCACACTCTGACCCATGCGTACGCACATAACTGGGGTAAGGAGAAACTGCGCCACTAATGGCAGAAGACAGAAAAGGGAGAAACTGTGTGAAACTGATACTGATCGTGTAAAATAAATAGTAATTTGACCTCTCATGAACAGTTTATTTGCAAGAAATGGATAAAAAAAGAAATCTACAATGAATAAACAAACGTACTCCCTGGAGTGCAAACATGTGATTTAGGACAATAGTGAGACAACAGTAGGACAAATTACGTTTACACTGATATGAATGCCGTTTAATATATTAATATCATATAGCCCATTTCGTTTCATCTCCGTTTTCAATAACGCATAAAACACTTTGTAACGGTGTTTTGTTGCCCTACAAATAAAGACTACAATTATTGTTAGTCAGTCAGGGTAATTCTCACACGTGTAGCAGATATTACCTAATAGATGGCATATAAAAGCATGTATTTACAATGCGTTATGGCGCACAATGGCTGCTTTGGCACTGTTGGAGGATGTGGCAAACGGAAGGATACGGAGGGAGCGGAACTTCAGAGACCAGCAACATCCACTGGTCAACAGTGATGAGTGGCTGATGAGCTGTTTCCGACTCCCACGAGCTCCTCCTGGATCTATGTGCGGTATTGGGCCCAGCGTTAGAGAGGAGCACCCGCAGAAACCACGCAGTGCCAGTCCCGCTTCAAGTGCTATAATTGGTTTGTCGCAGCAGTACATTTGCAGCATTGTCCGATTTCCCAAATGTATTCGGTGCCACTAACTGCACTCATGTTGCTATAAGAGCACCGAGTGAGAATGAATTGGGCCGGTATCGGTGTCCCCCTCCTCCATCCCACGTCACTCAGGAGGGATTCCCCGATGATCCCCGTCAGTTTATCATCCAGCGGGGTGAGCTCCGGTTGGTCCGTTCGCCTTTCTCTCTGCTATCGGCATGCTTTCAGTCATGAATGAATATTAATATGGGGCGTTTCTCTGAATATTTATGGGAAACTATGGGTGTGGTATGACCTGCACACAGGTGCGCCACATTTAGAGTGGAGTGTGATTTATAAAGGGAAATCGGCGTAGGACGTGCGTGCGCACTGTTTTATAAATCAGGATATTTTTGTGCGTACGCACTTTCTGTGTTTCGTGCGTACGCAACCTTTTGACGTCAATCCTACGCACAGTTTTATAAATGAGGCCCCAGGTCTAATGTGGTCTATATGCTGAGAAAACAGTGAAATGTGCCTTTATTTCATTTTCACAAATAGAAGGTTTCACGGATCAGAAACTGTGTCTAAATGAATCTTCAGGGCCTGTAGATTAATCTAGTCCAGATTTGAGAAGTCTGGGTACAGTGGTTTTTGATCTGGACCTGGTCTAATGAGGTCTGTAGGTATCAAACACAAACGGTGAAATCTCCCCTTTAGCATTTTCACAAATAAAATAAACGTTTCACAAATACAATAGCGGGTGTCAGGCAAAGTTAATGTCTTACCTAAAATGTCTAAAATGTGTTTACATCAAGAAGTGACACAAAAAACAGACAATCAGTGTACAAACAGTCACACTGCACGTTACGTTAATTTCCCCTTAACTTTCCCCTTAAGTGCCGAATCGGAAGCTGGCGAATCGGAGGCTAACTTCAGCGTCGTAAAGCCATGACAGTTATACTCAAGAACTTTTATAATCACCTTTGATAGAATCTCTTAAAAACAAATGTAATTTATTAAGATAGATGCAAGAGAGTATGAAATATTTAGATAAAGGTGAAATAGATATAAATAAATGTATTTAACAAAACATTTTTTTTTACACTTTTTTATTCTTAAATGTGTCGAAATCTAATACAGCATATCACCCATAGGCAGGAATTATTGAGTGTTTTTACAGTGCGTCAAACATAAGAAAATATGCAATCTCCAGATATAATTATGAGCCCTTTATACTTGAATTTCTCCACATTGCTGCAGTAAAAATGCTTGATATCAACTGTGGTTGTAGTGTTCTATGTATAGAAGTCAAATATACCACCCATAGGCAGGAATTACTGAGCAAAGTCAATTTACAGTAAGTCAAATATGTGCAATTTGCAAGTATACATATGGGACATTTATACTTGAATTTCTCCACAGTGCTGCAGTAAAAATGCTTGATATCAACTGTGGTTGTAGTGTTGTATGTGTAGAAGTCAAATATACCACCCATAGGCAGGAATTACTGAGCAAAGTGTTTTTACAGTAAGTCAAATATGTGCAATTTGCATGTATGAATATGGGACTTTTATACTTGAATTTCTCCACATTCTTGCAGTAAAAATGATTGATATCAAGTGTAGTTGTAGAAGTCAAATATACCACCCATAGACAGGAATTATTCAGCAGAGTGTTTTTACAGTAGGTCAAAAGCAAGAAAACATGCAATCTGTTGATATAAATATGGGACTTTTATTTTGGCATTTCTCCACATTGGTGGAGTTAATACAATGAAAGTAAGTGTTTCTTATTCATTATAGGCGCATGAAACACTTTAATGTAACATATTCTATCTCAAATGTAGGTTCGATATGAATGTTATTATTCTTAATAACTTTATTGTGAAAACCGGAAGTCCGTATGCTGTTTCTCCGCATTTACCGTAATGCTGAGAGTACTTGTACAGTCAAATGTTTGAGCGGCTGATTTGACCACGAAGAACGGATTGACGGCTGGCTTGACCGCAGTTTTGTCGAGAGAGGGGGGTTCAGTGTCAACGTTTTACCCCCTCGCGTCCAGCCGGAGGGCGGAGGGACCGCGGTCATGTCGTATGTCAGACAAAAATGCACCATGCATACCCGCAAACAATGGCACTTTCTCAGCTTAACTATGGTTGCACTATTTTATAACTAAAGACATCGAGTACCTTTGTTTACATTTCAATTCGAACTAGAACTTCCTAGAGGAAAGATTTATACTTTAAGATGACTTTTTTTAATTAAAATAATTTCAACAGGTATTCTAATGAATTATTAGTTTATTACTACTCATTACTGAATCGATATTGAAGCATTTAAGTCAATATTGAACCGAATCTATATTGAATCGAATTGCGAGCTCAAGAATCAAAATTGAATCGAATCGTAAGCTTCTTGACAATACCCAGCCCTACTCCTTGGAATATTAAAGCCTTAATTTTTGTACTGAGTACATCCATCTGTATTGGGTGTGTGTTAATATTGGCTTGTTTTTAGATGAATGTGAAGATACTAAAAAAAAAAAAAAAAGTGGTTTATGACTCAAAATGATCACAAAGCCTCTCTGCAGCATTACAGTACTTCATTGTAACACTTTTATCACTTACTTTAGATATTTTTTCACATGGAATTGCAGCTTCTGAGATTATTAAAAGTTTTCTTTCACAGCTTAATATATCACACTGCACATGTTTGCTCTCTTTGTGTGAATAACCGCAATCACAGCACACACAGGTTTTATTCTGTACAGCTGCAGGTAATCAACAGAACAGGTGGGTCACATGACCACATTACACTATCAACATAAATCAGCGGTTGCCCAACAAAACAAAACTTATTCAAAAGGGGCACAATAGTAAATTAATGAGAGCACATCTCTAAACACCCCCACTGACTCACATACATTTTTTTAAAAAACAAACATTTCATGTGCCAAACAAAATCATTTCAAACCTTGTCAGCTTCAGTTTTGTAGCAGGCTTGGTTAGTATATCTGCAACCATATGGTTTGTTTGACAATACCCCAAGCTGATCTTCTCTCCATCTATCAGAGACCGAATGAAGTGGTATTTAATATCCACATGCTTACACCGTTGTCGATGAACAGGATTTTTGGCTAATGCTATAGCGCCTTGGTTGCCTTCATAGATATTACATTTGTACTTCTGATCATCAAACCAGTCTAATAGCTGTCGTAAGTACAAGCATTCTTGCATAGTCGCAGCTAATACCATATGCTCAGCCTCACATGTGGACAATGTGACCGTAGGCTGACGTTTAGTTTTCCATGCAACCAATAGGCCGCTTCTGTTCAAGCTAATGCAGTACCCTGTCGTACTTTTTCGATCACTAGCATCAGCAGCCCAATTAGCATCACTGTAAGCATGTTTTAGGTTATCTTCTCTGTATTTTCTGAAACAGAGTTCTTTGTTTTGGGTCCCTTTTAAATACCTTAACGCATGCTTGACAGTTGGTTTGGCAAAATACTGAGACAGTTTGCTCACTACAAAGCTTAAATCTGGCCTTGTACAGGTTGCCAGGTAGATTAAGCTACCGACTGCTTCCCTGTATTTTGTGACATCACTCAATTCTTCAGAATCATCACTGTAGTCAATAGGGATGCTCCGATCAATTGGCCGCCGATAGTCATCGGCCGATATGGACCCTAAACAGGTTGATCGTGGGCTCTCAAAGTGCAGATCAGAAAAGCCGATCGCATATAAATATGTTTGTATTATTTATTTTTTTACCCGAGACGGCATTTGAGAACGCGCCACACAACAGAATACGGCAAGTATGAGAAACAAGTCCGGGCAAAACAAATCCCAAAGACAGCCGTCACTCAGCTCACTGTAAGTGAAACGTTTAGACGTCCGGAGCCTCACAGCAGGGACAGTAAAAGGTGGAGCAGGGTTCTCCCCAGACAGTGGAATAGCGGCGCTGCGCCGCTATACTCATTTCTAATGTTAGCTGCATCATAGCGGGTGCCCGACGTCACAAAACCAAGCTACTAAGGGACAGTGCCGTTCTATGAACTACGGGAGCCCATGAGAAACTATCTCCACTCCGCCGAGCGATCTCTCCCCCCCCCTTGACCATGCGCCACTACACTACAAATTTCTGGGGAGAACCCTGTGGAGGGATATAACAACAAAGCATATGGAAAAAAGCTTTATTTTATTTTATTTCATCTATTAGTCTTGACAGGGTATGTAATGTTTACACAAATAAAAAGTTGATTGTGGTACACAAAGATCTTGATTGTATTTATTATTTATTTTAGTACAAATGGTTTTACCACTTTAAGTGGTGCACAAGGCTAGATTGTGAATACAGAACATTGATGATGATTATTATTATTCTCCCATCCATTCTGTGATTGGTGATCAGTATCGGCAGATTTATGATTCCTGTGATCGGTGATTGGATCGGCCGCCAAAAATGCTGATCGGAGCATCCCTAGTAGTCAAGTTTTTATTCACAGGGAGTAGCTCTCTGTTTACAGTCGAGCATATGAAACCTTTCAAGTATTTTCTGTACATATTTACATTGTGACATATTAACACAATCACCACTTTGTTCAAAGTCAATACCCAGAAAATGAGTTGGCTTGCCAAGATCTTCCATTCTAAACTTGGACTTCAGCACTTCCTTAACACATTCCAATACATCATCATCACTGGCAGCAATAATCAAATCATCTACCCACAGTGACGGCTAGTGGTGATTTTGGGTGGGTGGGCTAACGAATGCATTGCATTTATCAATACTTCACACAGCAGCATCACATCAAGTTGCATCAACAACAGTGTATGCTTTGTTATAGAATCAGAAGCAGAATCAGAAATACTTTAATAATCCCAGGGGGAAATTACTTGCTTATTTCTCAGGAAGTGCTCTATGGCAACACTGGGGAGACATATAAGAATGGCCTGATGCCGAAAATCTCAGCCGCGGTGAACACCGCAGTGAACACCATCGTCAGCCACCGTGAACATCATCGTCAGCCGCCGTGAACATCATCGTCAGCCGCAGTGACCACCGTCGTCAGCCGCAGTGAACACCG
>CAEMYA010000892.1:84863-131622 GCA_903131615.1 Diplodus sargus | reverse complement strand
TCGTGATTGCATTTCAAGTTTCGGAGACACCCAACCTTTCAAGTTTCATGATATACTCAAACCCTTTTGTATTTTAAACTGTGTTGATTAGACCCCTTAATCATACTGCAGGATGTCTGTAGGAGCCGTAGATGTCTGCAGGATGTCTGCAGGAGTGTGAAGACCTCTTGATCAAACAAGAGTGTGAAAAGACACCCTGAGGAGGGGGCCAACCCCACAGTAGACAAAGGATGTAATATACATTCAAGGGGGTGGGCTTTCCCTAAGGTATAAATGTTTAAGTTTCTTGATGCTCGGGGTCTTTCTTCATTGGGAACCGCTCGCATGTTGATTGACCTTTTCTTTGCTAAGAAAATAAAACTGTGTCGGCCGGCAAGAACTCTCTATTTCATTCTTCACCAAGAGCAGAAAATTTCCACGACAGCTACTTTTACAGTTGTTGCACCACTGTTTGCGCGGACAGGCTCTGGCTATGTGGCCTCTTGTGCCGCATCTGTAACACACAATGTCCATATCTCCACTGTCCTTTAGTCCCTCTGGCGTGCCAAAATGTGCTCTGGCCTTCATGACATTATCTTCAAACGCTGTTGCGTGCATACTTTCAACATCTTCATAACTTCGGAGCTTTGTCTTGAACTCAGCAAAAGTCAATTTGTCATCAATCTGAGTCACATGTATTGCAAACAGTTTGAATGTCTCCGGCAACCCTTTCAAAACAATTGCTATTAAAAGGCCGTCACTGAGCTCCTCCCTAGCGCTTCTTAAGGCCGTGATCGCAGTCTTGGCCCTGATTACATATTCTGTGACATTTTCAGTGGGAGTTTTTTGCAAGGGTTAGGGACATCCTCGTCGTCATCGGTAGCGGGTTCATTTAAGATAGTGTCTTTTAACCCTTGCAGACAGAGGTGTCCCAAAAACTTAGTTTCCCATAACTCATAATTTTTCTGCACACCACACTTTTCTGTTTTGTATTTGTAAAAAAAATTTTAAACCATGTATCAATTTCCTTCAAAGTCACAATTATACACCACAATTATAAACCATGCTGGTTTATCACATAAAACCCCGCAAAAATACACTTACATTTGTGGTGAAAACGTGACAACATGTGGAAAAGTTCAAGGGGGATGAATACTTTTAGAAGGAACTGCATATACACAATATCATTCAATTCAAATGAACAAATCCACATATATAGTAGGCAAACTAAAAAACTTAGACAATGAATCAAACTCTTTAAAGGTGAGAGATAACACAAGGCAGAAGATAAAAATCTGGCCAACTCGGGCCAGGTGAGGGAGCACATGTGGTTGAAGGACAAAGAAGAAACACTTTGCGACTGAAACAACAGGACATGGTAGTCTTCCGGGGTGGTTGGGTTGGTGAAATTGGCCCTGCTGAAAGAGGTGTTCATGTCAATCTGAATTTGGAGGGAAAATAATTCTTGCATTATTTGAGGTCAACTCTGAGATTGAGTACCATCAGTCTGAAGTGAAATTAGTCTGTGAAAACAGGCAGATTCCCTCCAATATCAACCTGAATTTGAGGGAAATATTATAAATATTTTGCATTTCACAGGGCTTTAATTTTGAATATCCACATCAGAACTTCCTGGAATTACATGAGTGAGTCTCTGAGGTTGAGCACCATCAGTCTGAAGTGAAATTAGTTTGTGGAAACAGGGAGTTTCCTCTTAACGTGAATCTGAACTAGAGGGAAATATTGAAGATGTTTTGCATTTCAGAGGGCTTTAATTTTGAAATACCACATTACTACTTCCTGGAATTACACGAGAGAGTCTCTGAGGTTGGGTACCATCAGTCTGAAGTGAAATGAGTCTGTGGAAACAGGTAGTTTTCTTTTAAAGGAAGTCTGAAATCAAAGGGAAATATTAGCAGAAATGTCACATTTTACAGGGCTTTTATTTTGAAAATCCACATCAGATCCTCCTGGAATTATGCAAGTACTAACGGCTGCGGCCGGCTGCAATACTTCTCTTGCGTCCGAAATTCCATACTATACACTACATACTCAATATGTGTACTATCGTTCAACATACTTTTGAGTGAATTACAGCAGTATGCCTCTTTTCAGACGCACTGCTTAGCGCAAAAGTGACGCACTTCCTGCCGGTTGGATTGGCGATGCGTAACCCTTGCCTCTACCGGCAATCTGCATAATACTCGTGTAAAACATGTTTTATTTGGCTTTTACTTAAATACAAGGTTTCGCTTATAATATCACACTGTTGTGGTTATAATGTTACCTGAGATAATTAAGGAGCTAACGTTGATTAAACGGGTACCGTTAGAAACTTAAATTGAAGTGTTATAACGTTAGATGTTACACCAGAGCTGTATTTAAGCTGCACTTGCACAAGCTGCACTTGTTGTCCGTTGTCCATTGTGTTGTTGTTGTCGTCACCGCTGCATTGCATTGTGGGATATTTATGCCGCCGTAGTGTCCAGTGCTTGCATACTGTAATATTTACCGGAAATAGTATGCACCTCACGTAGTATTAGGTGCATACTAAGGTTTCGGACATATTAAAAAATCTCACATACTGTTTTAGCGTACTCAATGGCATGTTAGTATGGAATTTCAGACAGCTGCATGGGCGGAGCTTGACCGTCCAGCCTGTCAAGCCCCGCCTCCCGCCGCAGACATTAGTATTGCAGCCGGCCGCAGCCGTTACCGAATTATCTGAGTGCAACTCTGAGATTGAGTACTATCAGTCTGAAGTGAAATGAGTCTGTGGACAAAGGTAGTTTTCTTTTAAAGTAAGTCTGAAATCAAAGGGAAATATTAGCAGAAATGTCACATTTTACAGGGCTTTTATTTTGAAAATCCACATCAGATCCTCCTGGAATTATCTGAGTGCAACTCTGACATTGAGTACTATCAGTCTGAAGTGAAATGAGTCTGTGGAAACAGGGAGTTTCCTCTTAACGTGGATCTGAATTTGAGGGAAAATACTGAAAATATTTGACTATTAAGTGGGCTTTTATTTTAAAATTCCTCATCAGAAACACCAGCTATTGTGTTTATTTTTATGTTGGACTAATCATACACACAGATGAAATGTCAGGCCCCCATCTTCTAAGGCAGTGGTTCCCAACCTTTTTTCCTTGAAGCCCCCCTTGTCTGTGTCCAAGACAAGCCAGGCCCCCCAACCCACATTCACTAAAAGAATAAAGTGATTAATTACAAACTTTTATTTGCAAAAATAAACAACAGTTATATTCTCCTAGTTTTACAATATATGATACATTTCTTCCTTTTTGTGTCATCAGGTGAACCTCATAGGGCTGTTGGTAATAAATAGCTTAATGAATTTAAACATGGACCAAGAAATATGTTTCAATTTGGATTATAGAGAGTTTTGGTTGGGTGTGTTACTGGGATTTTATGCAGTCCAGGATATAATTGGCCATTTTGACTATTTTTGATTTTACCATTATATTTCATCTTAAAAACTATTTATTTTGCCTTGTTTGGTGTCATTATTTTCAGCACAACCTCACATGTGTGACTGTACAGTTATTTTTTCATTTTGACACACATCTCTCAACTCTCTCACCGTCACTGTCGGCCCCTCCACAACTTCCTCCTGTCCCCAGCAACCAAATCACATGTCTTGCCATGTAATTTTGTGATTGGCTGGTGTGGTGCCTTTTTCCACCAATAGGAACGTGTTTTTTCGCTTGCAAACGTTTCCTGCTTGCGGACACTTTCATGAGAGCAGTCCGTTTTGACCGTCTCTTCCTGCACCAAACGCGCAGCAAACGTGACGGTAATGCTAGCGAAAAAGCGTGCCGTACATTATCTATCATAAGTCCGGTTTTACTGGGCTTATCAACACGATTTAAAAACTGGTACACAGCTTGAAGGCTGCTCCAACACATAAGTCAGGAGATTCACTGAGGCTCCGTCTTGCTGCTACGTCATCTTAAGTAGGTCACGTGATTTTGACGTGCCGGCGCGTCAATCGACCTCAGAGGGTTGAACAAATATATCTTTAACCTCACAACCTCAGAGCAGACAAAGTCATGCGCCCCCCCTTCAGTAAATAATCAGTGAATTCATTCCTTAAATGCTAAATTAAGTAATTAACTAATCGTTTAAATAATTCATCAATCAATTAACAGACTGGCTGATTGATTGAATTCGTGTGAAATTGCAGACTGCCTTCATAAGTCTATGCTTTTATTTTGAATTCTGTCCTGGCACTGCATTGTATACTGCAAATTAACCTGCGGCTATGTTGTCCAGGGAGGCTGGTTGACCGCAGCGGCAGATGGATAAGCTCTTCCTAAATCCTAGATCTCAACGGTGAAGAGAATGGTACGTGCTCTCTGCTTTTGCTTTTTGTTTTGTTTTTGTTTCCGTTTCGGCTTTGAGTGGCAGGTCTTCCCCTTTCAGTGCATGCTGCCTGTCAGACACCCAGCCGGACCCCGGCGGGTGTATTTTGTTTTTTATCTGTTTCCTCTACGTCTGTATGTGCTGTTGAATTAAACACACTGTGTCCAGTCAAGTGTACATGGTGACACACTGTCCAGCAAGAAAGAAAGAAAAAAAAACAGACGCGGGCGCAAAGTTAGCAGGCTAAATAAGCTAGCTCGCTAGCGCTAATTGCTAATTAATTGCCCTTAAACACAGCGATGAAGAGGGGGACATCCAGGTACACACAGTGGATCGGTGTCACTGGTCAAGCAGCAGCACGACAGCTGTTTGTTTTGTTGTTCCTGTTAAAACCGCAATTTGTTGTAAGCTGTGTAGAAATCAACATCTGCTATAGATGGGACTCATGGCACCCGAGATTTGCCTTGAGGCATAGATAAGAGGACTAAAAAAACTTTAAAAATGTCATTTAATGAATTTTGCAGCTAGCTCCAGCAGGAAATGTCTTGCTTGTAATTGCCTGGTTCACAGCATTTTCCTCTGCGGTGGTTGTAATACCATTGTTTGAGTTTCAGGAATAGTTGAAACGTTTTGGTGTGAAGCAGGTGACGGTGTTTGCAGGTTTCCCTCTTTGTGCTGGAAGGGATTAATGGGGCTAATCGTTCATGGGTTATGTACTGGAGGAAAAATAAGGCGCAAGGCATTAATTAGAAATTCCTCAAACAGAGATCTTTTTTTTTTTAAAGAACAGTGATAAAGGATGAGATTGTTTTATTGCAGTGTTAAAGCGTTGGGAACTGTAGCTGGTGAACCTCCAGAACTGTGGTTTCTCCTAAATTAATTTAGTAGTTTGTTTTTTTTACTTATTGAACCTTCTAATTCCTTTTGATTTTCACGGTCTAAATCCTGGATTAAGGGGTTACAAGCTTCCTTTGAGGATGTTCGGAGTTTATTATTTTCAGAGAAAACTGCTCTAACTGAAGTAAAACTGACAACTTAACACTTTTGATTTATCTACATTGCTTTTTCACTTGTTTTTCTTTGTGAAACTACAACTGAAATATTGTTTGTACAAACACTTAATTACTGTACAGAGGAGCTTTGTATTTATAATCCCTGGGGAACTGTTTCCTTAGCAGTTTGAAATTATTAAATGCAAACATAATAGCAGTACGGACAACAAACAAGCGGCTGTCCCCTGCTCATAATAACAAACTGTTTCTCTTTTTCCACAGTCCCAGAAACCCTGGATAGAAAGCACTTTCACCAAGAGGGAATGTGTGTACATACTTCCAGTGTCAAAGGACCCCCACAGGTCTGTGCTTAGACGTACTGTAGTGCACCTTGTGGCGATAGCCATGGAAACACTGTGATTGCATGGTGTGTGTTAAAGTAGGCCCAAACCCTAACCACTACTCTGTCACTGTGATTACAGTAACCCTTTTTAGATAGAAAAGGCGGCACATTTGCTCCAAGGTAAGGGCGGCAATGTGCCGGCCTGTCTTTCTAAAACCGAGGCGTAATATTCCTCCTTTTCCAAAAGCCGCCTCTGACGTAGGCGTAAACATGTGACGTGACGTGAAGCTCAAAGTTGGGCTGTGAACAGTGACATAGAATTTGTCTTCTTAAATAAGTGTTCCCTCCGAGATGGAAAATCGGCGGACCAAAACAGACCCCCAATTTGCCGGCCTCTGTCTAAAACCGTGGACCGAGCCACCAAAAGGACGGGCAAACTGGCGGCTTGGTGCTCTGTCTAAAAACGGCTACTGTTTAGTGAGAGGGAAGACCAGTGATGAACTTAAAATCCATCATTTATCATCATCTGAATCCCATTTAAAAAAAATAGTTTCCCTACAAGCATTTATTTTAATATAAGACATTATGTTCAGATAACCTTCCAAAATGTCCGCTCAGAACTTTTTTCTAACAAGGAGAAATAAGACTATCAGGCTATCTTTGTCTCTACAAATGTATCACATGTATATGGTCCTAGTTTATATACATTTAGATTAATGATTAATTATGCTGCTGTGGAATTCCTTCCAGATGCCTTCCAGGATGCCAGATTTGCCAACAGCTAGTCCGGTAAGTATTTGTTTCACTCGTTTTTGTGACCTGACAGGATTAGCCTGAAAGAATACATGCTAACAAGTTACTTTACACCAGAAAAGGCCTGCAGGCAAAGTCTTTCACAACTTAAGTCTGCGGAAGAGCAGCCCTCCTCAGGAAACAATTACCTTTCAGGCTTTGTTTGTCAGGATGCACATTCTTGCCTAAGTTGATGAAACGGAGAGGCTCATGTTGGTCATTAATTGTCGTAATGGTGCAGTGTTGAGACACATTTGAAGTAAAGCTCACCTTCAGACTTGAAAATGTGTCAATCCTTATCATCATGGTTGGTTGTTGGGATTAAAACAAAGTGTCTTTTATTTCAGACAGAGGTGACACCAACTGTTGCTTGCATCCAGCATCACCTATAGCTAAATACTCAAGTCAATTAAATTTAGCATCATGATTTGGCTAAAAATCTCTCCAGCTGTCTATTTAATGTTTTTAAGTCAACTTGTTTTAAGATGAGAACCCTGTTACATGTGTTTTTTATGTGCTTGATAGCTATATACGTGATAGTGTCGTAAAAGGGTGACGCTAAAGCTGCAAACAGTCAGTATTCATCCTAGTTGATGAAATAAAGAAAACATGTTGGTCTTGTATTATATTGTATTGTTAGATGCCCCTAGTGTTATAGGAGATTGTTTTCCCGTTCTTACACAAACCTGTTTGCCTGCTTTGCTCACATTCTTTGACAAGGACAACCGTTTGCTTTAGTGTTTATATTTTGGGAGCATACGTTTCACTTTTCACATTACAAGAGAAAGAGAAAAGACAGACCTGCTAATACTAGCCTAAACTCTGATCCACACAGGCAAATGCTGTACAGCGGTTGTGCAAGCATGAAAAGTTATTTTTATGGAAAACCAGAGACAATGGTTCTGCTTGGTCTGTGATTCTAGGTTGGGTAATGCTGTAGGTAGTAAGCTTGTTCAGTGAACATGCTAACATAACAAACAAAAGATGATGCTCTCCAGACCCTTGAGTACCAAATATAGTTACTACAGCTCCGTGCACAATGTATGTTTCAGAACATCTCTTAATATTCATTATATACTGCATTAGTAAATATACCAAATAATTCTATCTGTGTTGCTAATTTCTTACCAGAAACCCTGATTGGTGTTTTTGTGATGAATGCCGTTTAGGTTATTTTTAGTTTCTCTGTATGTTTCTTAGTTTTTGCGTTGAAACGAGGGGTCCATATGGAAAATGGATTTCTTATTTGTTTGATTGAGGGTACAAAGCATAAGAAGAATTGAATAAAAAAAATATTGGATTATCAATCACAAGTGATTCTGTTCACCCTCAGGTGCTGCTGTGGGCGGCTGATCCAGCACCATGTTGGCTTCACAGCCAGCTTGGCCACAAAGTACTCGGACGTGAAGTTGGGTGAAAACCCCAACCTGCCCACGGTGGAGAAGTGGTCGGTGGAAAAACACACAGAGGCGAGCCCCTGTGACGCCTATGGTGTCATCAACTTCCAGGGAGGATCTCACTCATACAGAGCCAAAGTAAGCTTGGCAGGGTTTGATAACTGTTTTACAGATTTGTGAGGAAATTGTCTTGCACAGTTATTGTACTGCATTTCTAGTTGTTATTAAAATCTGGTGCTGAAACTTTGAGGATCAGCTAATTAGTCAATAAACAGAAAGTTCACGACAGCTATTTTGGTAATTTATCAATCATCTCACTAATTTTTCAAATAACAGGGCTTGTTGGTTTCCACTTCCTAAATTGCTGCATTTCTCTGCTGCTTTTCTTGTGTGTGTCGTGCAGTATGTACGTTTGTCCCACGACTCGCGGCCGGAGAGCATCCTGAGGCTGATGCTGAAGGAGTGGCAGATGGGGCTTCCTAAAATCCTAATCTCTGTCCATGGAGGAGTTCAGAACTTTGAGCTGCATCCTCACATCAAGCAGGTTGTGGGCAAGGGCCTCGTCAAAGCTGCAGTCACCACCGGGGCCTGGATTCTCACCTCAGGTGTCAACACAGGTATGTGGTCATAAAGAGATTAGGTTAGTCATCCACGTGCCCCCTGCTGGGTGTGTAGTTCCTGGAAAATTGTATAGTTAAGAGAGGTTCCAGGAAAGTCATGAGATTTCTTGTTTCAAGGATTATAGCATTTCTTGATTGTCAGAATGTTTTTTTTTTGCTAACCCTCCGATTTATTTAATGGGGGTTAAAGGAACTAGGCTGTTTACCTCTTCAGTTGGTAGATGAAGAACATGTAATCAAATTGGCTTGCAGCTCTGTCACAAACTCACAGATTCACATTCAGTATTAGTAGCTACTTTATTTGTGGATGTGGTTAAGCTAGTTATGTAATTTTCTACCAAAAAAGGAAAGGCATAAATCTCTGCCATGATTTTACTTTCTTTGTCCGTAGGCGGCACAGATGTCCTTGAACCTACAGGAGTAAAAAATCTTGGCACTGTGGCTCTGCAGGTTTAAAAAACTAGCTCGGCCTGGTTATAGGTTCTTGCATCAATGAAATCAAATTCTCCATCTTATTTGAACTGAAAAATGACAAACAAGAGTGTACTTAAATAAGATAAAAATATTACAGCCAGTATTACAACGTGATGTTGCAGCTAATAAGTAATTACTTTCCACCTCCTGTGGATTCCCTAAATGAACACTCTCTCATGCTAAAATTGTACAGCCACCATCAGTATGATGCGCTGATGTAGCAGAAGTTGTTATACCAGGCTCAAAGCCTGTCATTTGGCTGTGTGTAGTGGCCCAGGTGTGTCTGCAGCCACAGTGTGGCATTAAAGATGGTGTGGTCTGATTTATAGTGTTTAAATCATGACTCACAGGGTCAATTACCCAGACCAGTGATTACTTTAAATGCCTCCTCTGGCACCCTGGCCAGTTGGGACAGTCTCCTGGCTCACAAATTACTGTTGAAGCCACGAGATGCATTAGCTGAGGATTGTGGTTCACAAGCAACCCCAAGGATTAATGTACTCAATATGGTCTTGCCCTGTATGTGGCATTTTGGTCACTGAAGTTCAGGTGTTTTGGCTATTTCTTTTCATATACATGGTTTGTAGGACCTGCAGTATTAACCACACTTTTACTGTTCATAGATTTGTACTGAAATATACCGTACATAAATGTTATGAAGCCAGTTTTATTATTTAGTCGCCCAAATTTTAAGCGAGGTATGTATGGAATTAGATTTGTGCCAAAAGAAATAAACAAAACTTCTTCAATGTCAAACAAAAACAGGAATTTGAGAGAACATAAAACTCATTTCAAAAATAAAACTTAGAACTTGCAATCAAATAATTTGTCAAATAGTGTAAAATATTGGTCTTTTACTCTTCTAATAAGCATTATTTTGTTTACAGTTCCCTCTGCTGGTTTGCAGACTTTTGCGCAGTCTCTCTGCAGCTCTGTCTCGTTTGTGCTCTCTGACTTTTTGTTTGCAGTTTTGGCATAAACCTCTCGGGTGGGCGGGCCTTTTCAGCAGAGCGTCCCCATTGGCTAATTAGATTTTGACTGTCACAGCTCAGTACCTATGTGTAGGTAGCTAGCGCGCTGAACGACCCTGGCTTTGAAACGGAGAGAAGAAGAAGATGAGGACGACAATGAAGAACAACAGTAACAACCCACAACAAGAAAAATTAATGAAATGTAAGTAGTTACGACATACATATATTGTTCTTCATTGTCGTCGTCATCTTCTTCTCTCCGTTTTAAACCTGGGGTCATTTAGCGCGCTAGCTACCTACACATAGGTACTGAGCTGTGTCAATCAACAACTAATTAGCCAATGGGGACGCTCTGCTGAAAAGGCCCGCCCACCCGAGAGGTTCGTGCCAAAACTGGAAACAAAAAGTCAGAGAGCACAAACGAGACAGAGCTGCAGAGAGACCGCAAAGCTGAGAGTCAGCGCAAAGTCTGAGCGGAGAGAGAGAACCAGAGGGAACTGTAAACAAAATAATGCTTATTAGAAGAGTAAAAGACCAATATTTTACACTGTTCGACAAATTATTTTATTGCAAGTTCTAAGTTTTATTTTTGAAATGAGTTTTTTGTTCTCTCAAATTCCTGTTTTGTTTGTTTCTTTTGGCACAAATCTAATTCCATAGGTACGAAGGTTAAGTAACAAATATAAACTTACCACTCCAGCCAAAGGAAAAATTTCTTTATTGATTGTTTAATGCATCCTTCCTGAAGGTGTGGCGAAGCATGTGGGAGACGCTCTCAAAGAACACTGTTCAAGATCATCAAAGAAAATTTGCACTATCGGGATCGCACCCTGGGGAGTCATTGAAAACAGGAATGATCTCCTCGGCAAAGACGTAAGACAACTGTTAGAATCTTTTTTGTAATTGATCTTTGTACTTTTATGTTCATTATGACAGAAGTCATTTTTCTTTCCTTTACCCCCCTTCTCCTCTCCTCTCCTGTCCTCTCTCTGCTTACCACCTCTTCATCTTCGCCCTGCAGATTATAGCTCCTTATCAGACGCTGCAGAACCCTCTGAGCAAACTAAATATTCTCAACAATCTGCATTCTCATTTCCTCCTGGTGGATGATGGGACGGTGGGCAAGTACGGCGCCGAGGTCAACCTGCGGCGGGAGCTTGAGAAGCACATCAACCTCCAAAGAATACATGCACGTGAGTACAGCCAGAAACTTACATTTCCATACGACTGCTTGGATTCCTGAGAAACAGGAGATTATTTTAGATCAATTAGGATCTGCTGAAACAGTCTGAGTATCGTCTTCTGAGGTAATGCTGTGACATCTTTTGTGTGTCTCACCTATACAGACCTGCCAACTTGTACGCATTTTGCGTACTCTGTACGCTTTTTGACCCCTAAGTACGCTTGTATGAATTGCTGCTCTCCTGGTACGCATTTTGTTGCATTTCGCAGTTCGCCCGTTTCAGTTTCTATGCAAGTTCAGATCTATGAAGTTGATTCTGCCGCTGAGCCACAACAATCTGTGTGTAAGTGGAGTAAAAAGCTTTTGGCCAATCAGAGCGCTGCTTTTTAATACCCTCACTCACCTGCCCCTCCTACCAAATGCTCCGCTCGTTCAATTCAATTCGGTGCATCAATCAAGCCAGGCTGGCCGGATAACTGATCCCTCTTTGGCCGCTTGCTGTCACTGCCGATGCAAACAGCATTGAAATGGTAAAATTAAGACATTAAGTTTACCCGACGGCGTTGTTAACCACTTGTCATAGTTACCATTTATCAATGGTGTGTGTGTGTGTGTGTGTGTTGCAGATAGCAGGCTAACCGTCATGTTTCCTCGAATCAATTACTACTGCACACAAAACTGTAGGCTTGCCTGCCATGGCGGCTGAACCGCCTCCAAAAAAGGTTCGAATACCTCAAAGATTTCTTGACAGCTATCGGGGGGATGGCTTTGCCTTCACATGTCCAGGCTGCCTCATCATGCAATCTGTACCGTGTGCAAGACAGACATTGACATCAGTCACCAAGGGGCAACAGGTAACGAGCACAGTCCCACAAACAAAGACTCCCCGGGCCCCAAAACATATTGATATAAAAAGTAAAAGGATGATAAGAGTAAACGTTCATGGTGTCAATAGGCTAGCCTTGCACACCCGCCATCCTTCCCATTAGTGGGGGGGCAGTTAGAAAAGTGATCAAATGTTTAGAGATCTAGACGCTTTTAGACAGGCTAGGTGCTGATTAACATAAGCCAAATAGATAGAGTAACTACAAAACAGGATTTAGGTTACAGTTGGGTTTTTTAAAAATCCTAATTGAATTTATAAAGACTAAAAATTACCATGGCATCATAACAGAGAGTCCAGCTGTGACCAGCTATTGTAGCTCTAGTTAATGATGCACAGCATATAGCTATAATAGGCCTGCTGTCTAGGCCAATGTGATGGCAACTGACACAAAAGGCATTTCATGCAATAACATCCTTTTTAAAAGCCTATCTGAAATGATCTGACCCATGTTATTTATTATCCTATAATTGTGTCTCTGCCAGGCTTAAATCTTGTGCTTTTGTAGTAGTTGCTTTAGGCCTATTTAAAGGCGTTGCTTTGCGAGTAAATTATTATTTAGGCTACTTCATTTCCCTTCAGTAATCAGAAGAAGGCTATGTGTTAACCTGGTCTGACTCACATCTTTAACACAGAAGTACTTAGGCCTATTTATTAGCTCACTCGCCTTCCTATTAGTTGGACCAATCAAAATGTATGGGCACAAAATATTGTTTAGGATATAAGATAACATTTGTGTAGTTTCACTGCATATACAGCCATTCATCTACTCCCTTCCTCTACACATTAATCATTTATTTTAAACTAGGAGGTTGTGATGAGCCAAACAATGTAGCTGAATATAAATTACATGCACCTAGTTTTTGTGTGTGTGTGTGTGTGTGTGTGTCTGTGTGTGTGTGTGTGTGTGTGTGTGTGTGTGTGTGTGTGTGTGAAGTAGACCCGTTAAATGTAAACTCCGAAACATTTGTTGGGTATCTCAGTAGTTGGTGGGTCACTGTGGAGCATACTGCTGGTGGCGTGGCGTGGCGTGGGGGCTGGGGGGTTGTAATCATAAAATTTCTCCAAGGTTGGCAGGTCTGCCTATATGCTCATCTCCTCCTAGTCAAAATACCACATTTGATCCATTTAATTACATAAAATCCATAGCGTCATGTTAAGAACATTTGGCAACTTGAGGGTTTTTTTTTGTCTTTATGATTATTCTTTGTCGTCATTATATTATTTAAACCTGGACATCAGAAAGATTAAACTGAACTTAAAATGTATGTCACTGTATCTTGTGGCTGATATCGATAATATAACTGATAATTTTTTGGGCTGTAATCAACTACACAAATCCTTGGTCGACTGAAGCCGTGAAATTTTGACTAAAAATCGACTAATTGGGGTAATTAAGAATAAATATTTAATTAGATAAGATTAATTAAACCTAAACTTAAAGAGTAGTAGTCTATTAGTAGCTTTAGTAGTAGCTTTAGATTAAATCTCTTTTTTTTTAAATTTTGCACTGAAATGAATTAATTCAAATGAATTAAGGCGGCTGCGCCTGCAGGTATAAAAACGATTATTAGACTAAAACATTGAAATATGTAATATAATAATATGTATATAATCAATTCTGATATGTTCATAAACTTAAAACGGACAGAGCAACCTAACGCAGACAAGTCAGCTTACCGTTTTTAGGTGATATGCCATGTTTGTAGTCGAGCTGTAATATACAAACTTTGCATTCGACTTTTTTTCCATTTTCTATTTTTATAAAACGCTGCCACACTGCTGATGTCTTCGACATGGTAGAATAGGAATGACTGTAAATGAAATGCTTAAAAATAAATAAGCATTTAACAAACCACTGGACCTAGGCCTTCTAGTACGTTCTTCAATCTGTTGTCTGTAGTGGGTTGGGCTAATCCAAAATAGTGAAAACAAGGGGGGAGTTCTGAAGACACACTGTTACCTGGGAAACGGGGTGCTCTGAAAACACCTCCATTAGCACTTGGTACTTTCCTCCTGATGAAGTCAAATGCCATTTGCAGGACACACAGCGTTGGGATGGAGAGGACCCGCTGTGTGTTTAAGCTTATCTAGTCCCGCACCCAAGCAGCCGCTCCATAAGCCGCAATGTTAATTTTGAGCCTAAATTTCTAGACGAGAGCAGACGGCACCTGATTTGTCTCTCGCATTTCTGCCATCATTTCTGACTCGACAGAAATAAAAACGACATGACCGAGTTCAGCCATGTCTCCTCTCACTCAGCATGTACATATTTTTGCCATAACCATTACAGTTTTTTCAAAAATCGCAGGGGTTTGGGAGGTGTTTTCCAATCATTCTAATAGGGATCTCTTAATCTCTGGCTCTCCTACTTCTCCCGCGTGTGTATCTCAAGAGTGCGTGTGTAGTGCCTGAGCTCGAGTGGATGACATCATCTTTCGAGTGGGGAGCAGCTGGAAAATCTGGAGAAAGACTTTTCTTCAGCTGGATTTGGATCCCACATCTTTACTTTACATAGACGATGCAGCCATTTTAAGCTCTTTCTGCCTTTAACTTTCCACCTTTTCAGTCTTTTTTCACCTTTTTAAGCTCTTTCAACTCTGTTACTCCACAACTTTTCGGCCTTTTCTGCCTTTCACTTTCCACCTTTTCAGTCTTTTTTTCACCTTTTTAAGCACTGTCTGCCTTTAACTTTCCACCTTTTCAGTCTTTTTTTCACCTTTTTAAGCACTGTCTGCCTTTAACTTTCCACCTTTTCAGTCTTTTTTCACCTTTTTAAGCTCTTTCACCTTTAACTTTCCACCTTTTTTAAGCTCTGTCTGCCTTTGACTTTCCACCTGTTCAGTCTTTTTTTTACCTTTTTTAAGCTCTGTCTGCCCTCTTACTCTACAACTTTTTGGCCTTCCAGTCTTTTTTCGCCTTTTTAAGCTTTTCATGTTTTCCCATTAATTCTAATGGGGACATTTTCATCTTCGGCTCAGTTCCTGCTCCAGCATATGTGCAGCCATTTTAAGCTCTTTCTGCCTTCAACTTTCCACCTTGTGAGCCTTTTTCACCTTTTTAAGCTCTTTCTGCCCTCTTACTCTGCAACTTTTTGGCCTTTTCTGTCTTTTTTTCACCTTTTGAAGCTCTTTCAGCCCTGTCACTCCACAGCATTTTTAGCCTTTTCAGTTATCCATCTGTTTGCCTTTTCAACTTCTTCAAACATTTAACCTCATGTTCAGCAATTAAAATGTTCAACTTTTTCAACTCTTTCCGCCCCCGTCAGCTTTTCCTTCCTTTCAGCTTTTTAGAATATCAATCATTCTGCCTTTTCAACAGCTTCATGTTCAGCTATCAATATGTTCAACTTTTTAAACTCTTTTACCCCTCTGCAGCTTTTCTGCCTTTTCAGCTTTTTCAAATATTCATCTGTCTTTTGAGCTGCAGACACTGTTCCAACTTTCAAAAATCGCAGGGGTTTGGGAGGCGTTTTCCCATTCATTCTTAGGCTCAGTTCCTGCTTCATTATGTGTGCAGCCATTTTAAGCTCTTTCTGCCTTCAACTTTCCACCTTGTGAGCCTTTTTCACCTTTTTAAGCTCTTTCTGCCCTCTTACTCTACAACTTTTTGGCCTTTTCTGTCTTTTTTTCACCTTTCTAAACTCTTTCTGCCCTCTTACTCTGCAACTTTTTAGCCTTTTCTGTCTTTTTTTCACCTTTCTAAACTCTTTCTGCCCTCTTACTCTGCAACTTTTTGGCCTTTTCTGTCTTTTTTTCATCTTTTGATGCTCTTTCAGCCCTCTCACTCCACATACTTTTTAGCCTTCTGCCTTTTCTTTTTTATGACTTGCATTTTTTTAATTTTTTGCTTTTTTCAGATCAGTACCAGCATACATACAAAATACCAACAAAGAACATATTCTCCCACCCGCCCCACCCACCTGTAACAAGGAGGGATCATCTATCCATATAGTGGCTATACATATCTCAAAACATGATCATAGAGAGATCCTTCATGTAATAATAACAAGTATAAATCCTCAAAAAGAAAATAGTACTGAGGAAAACTTAAAAACCAACAACAAGACAAGTAGAAAATAAATGATAATCACATAATCATCACATCTCCATCTTGTTCATAACAATTCCTGAGCCTCCACTTATTTTTACTTTGGTGCAGATATACTGTCAAGGTACATGCCCCACTTCAGAAAATACTTCTCTGTTCTGTCCTGTATCCTATATGACATCCTTTCATATGCAGCTACTTTACCCAATTCAGTCACCCAGTCCTGGAAAGGACATGTTTCTTCCAGTTCCTGAGAATAATCTGTCGTCCAATCATGATAGCAGTTTGTGTCCAGGATTTGAGTGGTTGGGGAAAAGCAGACAGTACTTTGCAGTCCCCTAGTATATATAGCTTGGGGCAAAGAACAAAATGTCTTTTTAGGACTCTAACAATGTAAGCGTGAATCTTATCCAGTATTGATTAATCTTAGGACATGACCACATCACATGTATCAATGTGCCTCCTCCCACACAACACTTCCAACAGGTAGCTGAATCTTTTAAACCAAGTCTGAAGAGTCTGCTTGGGGTCCAGTAGAATTGGTGCAGAATCTTAAATTGAATAAGCCTAACCCTCAAATCCCTTGACATTGTTTGAGAATTACCACACACCTTGGCCCATTCCTGTTCATCATATGTTACACCCAAGTCTCTTTCCCAGGAGAGTCTCAGGGCTGCAATCTCTATCTCCCCCTCACCTTCCATCAGCATCTTGTAATATTTAGCTGCTTCATGGCCTTTACCCAGCACCTGGAGGATTTTATCTAACTTATCTGCTGGCTTTGGGGGGTGTAGACTTGACCCATAAATCCCCTGAAGTGCATGGCGTAATTGAAGATATCTCCAGAATTGGGTTTTGGGTAGATTGTAATCCTGTTTAAATTCATCAAATGTTTTGAATATATTAGTGTTGTATAAATTTTCCAATACGAGAATACCTCTTTCTACCCATTCCTTCCAGATAAATGTTTTTTTTATTAATATTTAACTTGGGATTTAGCCAAATACTAGCAGCTTTGTTTAGATGAGGGTCGAGATCTATCAGCCTGGAGATCTTTTTCCATATGCCTTGAAGGTGAGATATGATAGGATGGGCCCCTTCATGTTTAGATAATTTAGTGGACAAACAGTGGAGGAGAGGGAGGGGGGCTGACACAGACTGCTCTATGCTGTACCACGGCGGGGCTCTCTCTGGAGGCAAAGCCCAGTGTGCCAGGTGTCTGAGATTAAATGCATAATAGTAATTTACTAAATTTGGGAGTCCCAATCCACCACTGTCGACTGGTCTTTGTAATTTTTTCATATTAATACGTGCTCGTTTCCCATTCCACAAAAATTCTTTAAATATAATATTGAGTCGTTTGAAGTAACTATCTGGGATCTTTAATGGCAGAGAGTGGAGCAGGTAATTAATCCTGGGAACGCAGTTCATTTTAACAACATTAACTTTCCCTCATAGTGATAGATACAGTGATAGCCAACGTTTCACATCAATGTCCAGTCCCTGTATCAAGGGGTCAAAGTTCACCTTAACAATATCCTCCAATTTGGAGGGAAAAAGGATACCAAGATATTTTAACCCCTGTTTAGGCCGTCTAAATCTGCCAGCTTGAAAGATTGTGGATGGACAAAACTTTGTTAAAGGCAGAGCCTCAGATTTATCAGATTTATTTAAATGACGGTATTGATGCCACAGGGTCTGATACCAGAAGCAAAATATCATCTGCAAACATCATTAATTTATGGGTAAAACCGTTATACGTCACCCCCGGAAAGTTATCATCCCTCCTAATTGCGGCCGCCAGCGGCTCCATCACCAAACAGAACAATAGAGGGCTAAGGGGTGATCCCTGGCGTGTGGCTCTGCCCAACTCAAAAATGAAGAAATGTACCCGTTAGTTTGTACTGCTGCCTCTGGCCCATTATACAACAGGCGTATCCACTTTATAAAAATTTCTCCAAATCAAAATATTTCTAAAGTTTTAAACAAAAATCCCCATTCCACCCTATCAAACGCCTTTTCAGCGTCGAGCGATACAGCAGCAACCGGTGAATTAGAATCCGAGACTGCTCACATAATATTAATAAAGTGTCTAATGTTGTCTGCAGAGCTGCGTCCCCGAATAAATCCCACCTGATCCTCATGCACTACAGAGGTCATAACCTTCTCCAGTCTATTTGCAAGTATTTTGGACAAAATCTTGGAATCTAATGGAATAAGAGAAATCAGATGATAGTTCTTACAGTAACAAGGATCCTTCTCCGTTTTGAGCACCAGTGTTATCAAAGCCTTTGATAAAGTAGCTGGTAGCTCCCCCTTTACGAATGCTTCATTATACATACTGAGTAATAGAGGTGTCAATTCAGTGACATAACATTTAAAAAATTCAGTTGTAAAACCATCTGGTCCCGGGGACTTTCCAGTTGGTAGGCCTTTAATTACCCTAATAATTTCTTCACTGGTAATAGGTCGATCGAGGTCTGTCCTTTGTGATTCAGATAATCTGGGAAGATCTAATCCATGAAAAAACCTTTCCATATCCTCTTCACTGCACTGAGTTTCTGCTGTATATAAATTCACTTAGAAGTCTCTAAACATACTGTTAATATCTACTGTTTTAGCTTTTAATTCACCTTCTTCTGATCTAACCGCTGAAATAATAGATGATAGTTCTCTCTGTTTTAAACTGTTAGCCAATAATTTGCCTGCTTTGTCACCTGATTCGTATATTCTAAAGAGTGAGAACTCCACTTTTTGTGACAGTATGCAATTATAATCATATTTGAGTTGTGTAAGAGCTCTCAAATCTTCAAAATTGAAATTATTTTTTAACTTGGCCTCACATTTCTTAATCTTGTCTTCAAGCACAGCTTGTTTTGCAATACTCTTCTTTTTTTTATAAGAGGCATGTTGGATAATATAGCCTCTCAACACAGCCTTTAGCGCCTCCCAGGCAATCCCTGCAGAGGGTGCTGTAGGTTCATTTAACTGAATATATATTTTAATTTGATTTCTTAACGCCTCTCTAAATTTAGATGCTAGTAAGAGGGTTGAATTAAATCTCCATCTCGGCATTCGGATCCTGTCACTGAAAGGCAGCACCTCCAAGTTAACCGAGGCATGGTCCGAGACTAAAATACTCCCAATAGAACATGAAGTCACTGATTGTAAAAGATTTTTGGAGATGAGAAAAGAGTCTATCCGGGAGAATGTTGAGTGTGTGGCAGAGAAAAAGGTGTAATCTCTTCCTTTTGGATTCAATATTCTCCACACATCTATATAACCCAAGGACTCAGCCATGCTTCGCACTGCTACTAGTGCTTTAGGCAACCTTGTTGGAACAGTGCTACTCCGATCAAGAACAGGATCCATTACCAAATTAAAATCTCCCCCAATAATAGCATTATAATCTCCTGCCTGCAGCATCTTGGCCTCCAGGTCTGCAAAAAATTGTGGTTCATCTCCAATTGGAGCATAAACATTTGTCAGAATAATCATGTGACCTTGTATTTCTGCAACCACAATGAGGATCCTTCCCCTGGTGTCTTTAAGTTGTCTAATATATTTAAATTGTAGCCTCCTGTTAATAAGTGTTAACACCCCACAGCTTTGACTAGATCCTGCATTATAATAAACATGGCTCACCCATCCTCTACACAATTTCTCTGATTCTTCAGCAGAGAGGTGCGTCTCCTGTAGAAACACTACATCAAATTGTTTAGAATTCAGAATAGAAAATACTTTCTTTCTCTTAATTGGATGCCCCAGGCCATTCACATTCCAAGTGGAGATACTCAAATTATCCATTTTAGCAGTCATAAATATTTTTTAGAAGTAAATAATAGAAATAGCAAAACAAAATAAGAAACAATAAACAAAAAACAGCCACCTCACGACAGTGAGCATGTGATACATGTCCTTGTTAGATCCCTCCACCCCGAAATAACCTGTTGCCCAAACATAGCGCACAACACTGAACTCTGCGCTCCCCATTATAACAGAACTAAAATGACGGTCCATGACGTCGACTGTCCAAGTGGCTTATCCATCATGACCGACCGCATCGTTATCCCTTTATACACCTCAGGACAATTTGAGGAGGTCCCTTAAAATAAAGCAATAGGGATATTTGTATCCTCCCCCCCCATTCACCAATCCCCGACCAGTGTAGGGAAAGAAAAGAGGAGAGGGAAATAAGGGAAAGGAAAGGGGGGGGGGGGATTGCCTTGTGCTCATCTCCCCTATTACTCAATGTCTCCTTAGTCCAGTTACCTCCTCCGGGATACTGTATCATATAACTGAAGGTACTAGTGTCCACAACACTTTCCTTTGGTCCTGTTCGTTTCGAAAACATCCTCACCCCTGGGTCTCCTGGATATATTCCATTACTTTTTTTGGATCCTCAAAGTGCTTCTGGATCCCGCCGTGATCGATCCTCAGAACCGCTGGGTAAAGGAGAGCGAACTTCATGTTGCGTTCCCGCAAGGCCTTCTTGCACTCCCTGAATTTATCCCGTTTCAGCTGCGTGGCCCGTGAGAAGTCAGGGAATATCATTATGCGGTTATCTTCCCAGATCATCTCAGATTTATTCCGCGTGGAGCGTAGAATAAGCTCCCTGTCGGCTGAGCGCAGGAAGCGAACCAGGATCGTGCGCGGCCTCTCCCCCGGACTTGGCCGTGGTATCGGGGCTCTGTGTGCCCGATCTATCTCAGGTGGTTGCGCAGTTTCGTTCCAGTCAAGGATCGATATCAGTAGCTTCTGAATAAACGCTGCCATATCCCCGCTCTCCTTACCCTCTGGAACACCAACGAATCGTAGATTGTTCCGTCTGTTCCGGTTCTCCATGTCCTCAAGTTTATCATGGAGATCCTCTAACTCCACTTTGGTGGCAGGCGGGCTAGCCTCCAGGGACGCCTTCAGTTTTTTGTCGGAGTCCTCCAGCCATTCTACCCTTTTCTCCACCTCCACCACTCGCGAGATGAGTGAAGACAGTTTCCCTTCAACTGAGGTTGTGGTTCGGCGTATCTCTTCAAGGCTGGTTAGGTCGCTGGATATTTTTTGCAGTGCAGCAAAAATATTAGCAATGTCCTGGCTGAAGCGTGCTGTCTCTGGGGCCTCTGAGCTGTTATCGTCGCCATCATGGTGTGCGCTCTGATGCCGCAAATGCTTCTTAATATCCCCGCTTTTGAGTTGTTTTGACATGATGTATGACCAAGAAAGTTTCTTAATATGAAACACGTTCGTATAGTCGATATTAGACACTAGTTGTAGGATTAATTTAACGATGCTAGTCGGAGCTTCGGCTCAGGCAGCCATCTTCACCAAGCGCGTCACGTGACTCGCCTTCTGCCTTTTCAACTTTTTCAGCTTTTCGGCAGTACATTCAGCAGATTTCGCTTCAGCCTTCAGCATTCACACTGTATTTTCACAGGAAATGCAATTTTTCTATTATTTAATAGTTCTTATAAGATTGGTTGTGTTAAAAAAACATTTTTTCTTCTCTTGGAAACCTTGTACAACATGTTTTGCATGCTGCTCTTGTTCTCCTTCTTCTCCTTCTTCCTCTGTGTTTTTTGGCAGAACCAACTGTAAAGTTGCATGACACCACCTACTGCATCAGAGTATGTAAATGCTGTGCTTAAAGGGCAGCTCCACCACTTTTCTTGAGGTGCATATGTGAAAAGAGTAGTGTAAAGCCTTTTATGGCTCCAGAAGAGGCTACATGTAATCTGATAAATTGCCATGTCACTTAGTAGCTAAATTGCATTGTGGATAATCTTGGTGGGGAAAGGGAAGAAGAATATGTGGCATAAAAAAAGTGATATCTCTGTTTCTGCTGTATCCATTTTGATCATTTGTTTTTCGTCCACAACGAGTTTAATAGCATTACAGCTTTGCAGCCATTGAGTGACATCACTGAACGTAATTTATCTGATTACATGCAGCTTCCTCTGGAGCCATAAAAGACTTTATATTGTTTTATTTTCACATATGTACAGTAGTATTCCCCAAGACCTGCACATGGTTACAACTACGAGTATAAGTTACCCTTAAAGTTCTTGCAAGCAATTTGGCTTCATAAGTGCAACAAACAGAAGTTGTCGAGCAGTTATTTTGCAGATCACATCATGAATACCTACAGCATGTTAGACATAGCAGTGAATTATCATGACATACCCTACAGACAGGAGTAGACTGTAAGGTGCAATCATTGTGAAGTCGTGTGTCTTTGCTTGGTAGAAACTAGGTGATAACAGTAAACTGGCAGTTGTCATCTCAACCTCTTTCAAACTGTCACTTGGGTGGAGCTGTTTTATGTGATTGTTAGAGCTGAAGTGAATGATGGAACCATGACATGACACACGCTCTTTTTGTTCTTTGTTACTTGTAGGAATCGGTCAGGGTGTTCCCGTCGTGGCCGTCATCTTTGAGGGGGGTCCCAATGTGATCCTGACCGTGCTGGAGTACCTTCGGGAGAGCCCTCCCGTCCCAGTGGTGGTGTGTGAGGGGACCGGCCTCGCTGCTGATATACTGGCCTACGTCCACAAGCAGACAGAGGAGGGAGGGTACGACACACACACACACACACACACACACACACACACACACACACACACACACACACACACAACAAACACAGAGTTGGACTGAAATTGATTTGATTAGATCAACTGTTGGTAAAGTCTGTTATGGCCTCTGAAGATAGATGTTTTCTAATAGTCAGGGTTTCCAATGTTCTGAATGTACTTGAAAGTATTGTGTTTTACTTAAAAAACAAAGTGTTATAGTTTACAGAAGGTCTACCTACCTGTAGGAAAAACTTCTCAGTGATCCAATATAAGGATCCAGTTTTATTGCCCATCTTTGGCATGTGATGCTCCAGTTTAGGATGTATCACTCTGTAGGTCTCTGCTAACTTAACTGTGAATATGCGCATCATTAGTCCAAGCATAAAAAGGTTGAGGAAATGTGTACAGATCCAAATCAGCAGGGTTTGATTTGAGTTTATAGGTCAACTGTAGACAAGTTTATCTATGCAGCCTAAATCTCTGTGGAGAAATATTAAAAAATCACAAAATATGCAGTAAAAACAAGCTGCTGTCAATCGTCTCCAATAGTACTTAATTGTATAACTAACCTTATTTTACGTTACAGAACCCTGGCAGTTGAGGTCAAACTGATGTATTTACAAATTATGAAATCTAAATTTAACTAATTACAATAGTTTTATCTCACACTAATAAACTAATCTAATCCATCTTGGATATATGATTTTACAAAGTGTTATAATCAAGCTGCTAGTCGTGCTGTCATTTCTGTTTTAGCAGGACCACCAGTTGGAAGGAAGTACAACAGTCTTCACTTCTGTGTGGTGTTCAGGGACAATGCAAAACATGTTGTCCTGTGTTGTGGACATAATATTTTGACTTTAAAGGCCCCTAAGGAGTTCACTGTGAAGGATATTTAGACAGACATGTGCTGGAATCAAACCTATACTTTTAGCGTTTTATAGCCGTGTGGGTTTTAAGAAGTGTGACTGTAATGATGTTATACTGTAATTCTTCTGTAGAAGACTTCCTCACGGAGTGAAGACTGACATTATCGCAACCATTAAGAAAACCTTCAACTTCAGTCAGAGAGATGCCATCCACCTCTTTCAGACTTTGATGGAGTGCATGAAGAGCAAAGAACTGGTACATTTATGCACATTCAGCACATGTGTCAATCTCTTATCATTCAGGTTCCCTTTTTATATCTCCATTTCATTGACAGTGGAATAAATCCTGGTCAGAGTTGCTTAATAAACTTCCTGAAACACAAAAGCTTCAGAAGAAGTAAAAGGAAATGAAGCTGCTGTCAACTCAATGAAGCAGTTTTGGCACTGCCACAGAGATGACTGTAAATTACTCCGGTTTTGTGTTTGTAAATTAATGTATCGCATATCACAAACCCGTGAAACATCTGGAGAATGTCTGTGGAAAAAATAAGTGCTATCTTTTTTCCTGGAAAACAGTTAACTGTGTTCCACATCAGCTCCGAGGAACACCAGGACCTCGACGTTGCCATTCTGAGGGCTATACTCCAAGGTTAGTACCTGACTTCTCTCTGAACTTGTTTGAGAGAGTAAAAGTCACAAAGTTCCACATCAGCTCCGAGGAACACCAGGACATCGAGGTAGCCATTCTGAGGGCTTTTCTCCATGGTTAGCGCCTGACTTCTCTCTGAACTTGTTTGAGAGAGTTAAAGCCACAAAAGTTGATTTGGTCTATTCATATGCTGGAGCCCCTGTGTGCCCTTCTCTTTGTGTTCCTCAGGAGACCATGGTGCTTGCATTCACAGGGCCTCCTTATTCCAGCACAGTCAGTCCCTGACCTGCATATTTCAGTCTTTTCATCCCTGCAGTCTGTTGAAGAAAGAATAATTGGACATTCACCTGTGCTGTTCCTTTGTTTCTGTTTGCTTTAGAAGAGGAGGAAAAATACACACTTTATGATTGTTTTAACTCTGACCAGCCTGTTCTTTATTTCAAGTACGAAGCAAATGATTCAAAAGAGGGCAGGGGTTGTCGCTCTGAATGTGGCAGGGTGTAGCAAATTGGTGCCGGCTTCAGACAAAAGCGAGGAATTTGTGATTGAATGCAGCTGATCGATAGTCTGGAGAAACAGGCTTAGACGCACAAAAGACAAACCGCCCCGTGACTGAAAAAGCCCACCCAGGCAAATATTTGTCGGCCTGAGGCACAGTCATCTTGGTGAAACAGTAACTCATCCTCAAAAGGACCCCAAGCTGCAAAACTCTCAGGCCTCTTAAAGACTATTGAGTGCTGCTGTTTCTCTTGTCCATTATGATTCAATTCATTTAACAGGCAGGATATTAAATGGGAAGTTAGGAGGAAAAGCTGTTGCTGAATATACTGTAGAATACTTGGCGTGAAAGCTGAGGTTATGAAGAAATCAGTTTTAGAGATTTTTAGTCCAAATTCCTGTTGAGTTCTTATTTGACCTACACAGTGATTATGATTGTTTGATTCTGTAGGGATACACTCCTTGATAATAAGGGGTAATTAATCACGGGCGATGAAAAAAAAAACTCGTAAATGGGGCACCACCTCCACTATTTATCTATGTGACTAATCCAGAGGTAATTAGTCGAGATCCAACTGTACAAGTTTGACTTAAACAGTTAAAATCAATCCCAAATCAGTTTCTTAAATTTCAAAATCTATTTTTAATCTCCTATCCTGAAGCCGTGAATCCTTTACACGATCCCATCGATTTCCCACGTCAAATTAAACTTGCACAGACAACGACATATGGTTATATATGTTTATTAACTAAATAAATGCAGAGTAAACGATATAAGGTAATAATTCAAACGGGTTACAACAGGTAACAGAAAATGTGAAGATTGTGGGAGTAAGTTATTGATCAGATGAAATTTAAACAATGGTAGATTTTAGTGTAATGAGCCGTTAACCATGAAACTACGGGAGTAATTTCTATCCTAACGGGATGATATGAGAAAATGAAAATAACTGGAATATGAAACGCTGGCCAGGCAAATCTTCCTTAGTCACTAAAAACAAGAATAAACAAAAATATAGCCGCAAGCGGCAATTCCCGGGTTCTAACCTCTGTTGCCCCAAACCGTCCACCCTGACCCTCATCCTCTGCAGTCGATGACATCGGCCGCCGTGTTCCTCAAAGCTCTGTGCAACACATAGCCATGATAAGCCCCAGATTTCTCCAAATTGAGTTTTCAGCTACATGCTAATGGAATTTATAGCGCCCCCTATAGGTTGAGCTCAACATGCTTCGGTAGGCAGATTCCCAGTCCTGTTGTGAACGTACCCACCAAGTTTTGTGATGATAAGGCAAAGGCTGTGGAAGTTATGGCCAATCATTTCTAAGCCCCGCCCATTGCAAAAATACATTGGTCCGTGGCGGCTATGTTATTTGACCAATCTGGTTAATTTATAATAGAAATATGTCTTTTCATTCCCCGAAGCCGTATAACAAATTTGGTGTTGATAGAGTCAATCTTTCAAAAGTTCTATTCATTTTACTGTTTTTAACACCATGCAAATTAGCAAAAAATCTGTAATAGCGGCTTTCTTGGTGCAATATGCTTTTTTGTAGAGGACTATCAGGAGGACATGTATGAAAAATTTCAAGTCAATAGCACTTATGGCTTGGCGGGGAGAGCCTTTCGAAGTTCACACCCTATGTTATAGTGCCCCCATCTGACGGATCGGGATGACATTTTCGGAGCAGCATGTGGACGTCATTTATACTCAGCGTACCAAGTTTCGTGTCTCTGGGTCCTTCCAGCTCGCCATAAATGAATAAAACGCAAACAATGATGGTTAATGACGAATAGGCCACGCCCACTTTCACCAATCAACATGGCACTCAAGATATTAGTTAATACTCGCCCCTAGAGCATTAACTAATAGCAAGTGGTTTCTACCCCTTCTGGGTTAGAACCCTAAATATAGCCGCTTTCTAACCCCTTTCGCCCCAAACCGGCCACCCTGACCCTCATTCCCCGCAGTCCATGACATCGGCCACCGTGTTCCTCAAAGCTCTGTGCAACACATAGCCATGATAAGCCCCAGATTTCTTCAAATTGGGTTTTCAGCTACATGCTATGGCATTTATAGCGCCCCCTATAGGTTGAGCTCAACATGCTTCGGAAAGCAGATTCCCAGTCCTGTTGTGAACGTATGCACGTTATGCAAATTAGCAAAACATCTGTAATAGCAGCTTTCGTGGGGCAGGAGGCTTTTTTGTAGAGTACTATCAGGACTATCTATGAAAAATTTCAAGTCAGTAGCACTTATGGCTTGGCGGGGAGAGCCTTTTGAAGTTCACACCCTATGTTATAGCGCCCCCATCTGACGGATTGCCATCAAAGTTTTGGAACAGCATTTGGACGTCATTTATATGCAACGTACCAAGTTTCGTGTCTCTGGGTCCTTCCAGCTCGGCCATAAATTAATAAAACACAAACAATGATGGTTAATGACGAATAGGCCACGCCCACTTTCACATATCAACTTGTCACTCAAGACATTAGTTAATACTTGCCCCTAGAGCATGCATACCAAATTTGGTGAAATTCTGTCCAACAGTCTCTGAGATACGCGTGTGTAGCATTTATAGCGCCCCCTATTGGTTGGGCTCAAAATGCTTTGGTAGGCAGATCTCCAGTCCTGTTGTGAATCTACCCAACAAGTTGTGTGATAATAGGGCAAAGGTGTGGGAGTTATGGCCAATCATTTCTAAGCCCCGCCCATTGCGAAAATACATTGGTCCGGCACAATCTTAGAAGGGTTCTAACCCTTTGGGTTTAGAACCCTAAATAGCCTTTTCTGAATTTGAATGTGATACTTTAACAATATATAAAAAAGGATAAAAAGAAATTAATTTCGTCCTTGCTTATGTTTTTCAAAATAAAAGTACTCTCAAAAGCAAAGAGTCACCACTTGGAAGAAAAATTCAACAAGTGGTTGAAATTCTCCGGAGTTTGCAGGTCTCGGAGCAGGTCGCAAAAACGAAGCAAAGTACGGAAATTAAATGTTGAAAAATAAAAGAATTATGCGGTGTTGAAAAGAAGAAAGACAGAGTGCAAAAAGAAAAACAGAGGCAAGAGAAGAGAAAGCAAGAGAGTGAAAAACACGGTGTTTCCTCTTTTAAAAGTTTTAGGCTGAAGGGACGGACCCGAGGGGTGGACTGATCACGTCACTTCCTCTGATGATATCACAGCTCAAATCGCGAATCAAGAATGAAACTATCCTTTTGAATGTTTTAAGATCTCGATTGACTGTTCACCGGAATCCACCATGGTCTTATATAAACATTTGTTTACATGAATATAAAAGAAAATAACCGAAATTGCTTAATAGGCAAAAGGGGAATTACCGGTTAGGATAACTCAACAAACACAGATACATATGCAGCAGCCACACTAATGGCTCAAACCTATTTCCTATAGTGCTAACTTCATACTTACTGCAAATAAAGCGTATGTTAGAGATATAAACAAGTATAGATAAACATAATTGTGGAGACATTACTTAGGAAAGTCCTCTTGGAACTATACCGAAACTTACCAAAAGGTGACATGATGATATGATAGGCCATCTTATCATGGGGGTGAGAGGTGAGCGAGGGGGGGGGGGAACCAGGCCCTCTGATGAGGAGAAAGGGGTGCATGAGTTCAGTTCATGTTCCTACAATTCAGATGGCTCCTAGTGGACGATACGGCAGATTACTGTGCAAGAGAGCAATTGACGGGGCGCACAGGTGGTTGAGTGGTTAGAGCGCATCCCATAAATGCAGCCGACCCCGGTTCGATTCCGGCTGGAGGTCCTTTGCTGCATGTCACATCCCCCTCTCTCTCCCATGTTTCCTCACTGTCTACTGCTAATAAAGGTGTCTATGCCACAAAAAATCTTGAAGAAAGGAAAAAAAAAAAGAGAGAGAGAGCAGTAGACGGAAGAGGGATTTACTTTGCTGTTTAGTCTGTCATTGACTGTATTACTGCCCTGGCCCTGCTCTACAAACCCCCTTTAGGCTAACAGGAGATACACAGTTAAAGTCCGTGTAAAGCAGAAATAAATGTGTGTTATGAGTTTGTCATACCACAGAAACATGTGTCATTGACCACTGAATGTATAAAAAAAAAAGTATATAAGTATATAAAATTAGGTCTCAAAATCATGGAAAACAAGCACTTCTCTCTGCTGTGTCAGCCACGCCCACGGGCAGGAGGGGAGCTGCCTCCATGTACTGTACAATAACCTACAGTAACAATGGAAGCTAGCAGCGTCATCGGACGGACCCAGCCCGACCTGTTTGAGCCATCAGAGCTAGAAACTGATTCTGAGTCAGACACTGATAGTGCTCAGCCTCGTTCCTCACAGTAAAATATAACCTGTGGATTATCATTGTGCTGTCAGATGGACTCTGCTCAGGGACTCAAATCATGTCATGATTAAATGCAATAACATTTGCTAACATTACATGGGCATGACAGGATGCACGATGTTAAATCACTTTCAGGATTTGCACTTTCAGCAAAATGCATTTAATTGCCAAAATGTACAATATTTATAATATACATAAGCACACACTTAAACTTAGAGCTTAGGTCTGGCCCAAAAAAATAAAGCCCGAGCCGAGCGCGTTGTGTTAAACCCGACATTTTTTTAATACGTGGGCTGTTATAATGGACGTTCTCAAGCTCCACGTTGCACTCACACTACACAGTCAGTGATGCCGGCAACGTGTTACTCTAACCGTTACGCCTTTTGTAGCTGGAAATACAGTCATTATTTTGAGTTATTACAAAAGCACACATACACAGGGGGATGAGAGCACCTGTTGTGGGCAGGACGGTCGCAGGCGGGCACATAATGCTGGCGCGGAGATGAGAGCATGCGCTCTCGGCGGGACGGGAGGATGCAAGCCGGGGACGGAGAAGGTCGGTTCGGCCCACTGACCAGCGTCAATGGACTCTTCAGATATCCAGACTTTACCTGGTGACAGTTGCTGTAGCTATTGGGGGTAAAGTGGACACTGCAGAGACGGTGTTGGTGGTGATTTTTAACTCCCCACAGTAGCTCCTCTTGACAAAATTGATCCACCGTTTCCTACGTTGTCGTCCTTAGGAAACTTAAATAAGCTAAGGGTGCCACTACCCTGCACACTGTGGCATCCAGGAGAGATGCAGAGCGATGTGGAGGAGACATGACTGTTTAGCTGACTGGCTGACTGGTTAGCTAGCTGCAAACTATTCTAAGAGATGCTATCCAAGCAGAAAAACCTAAGAAGATACGGTAACGCGGCCATAATTTCTGACCCGCCCATTAAATCCTGAACACAGAAATCGTGAAACACAGTTTGTGAGCCAAGCTCCAAAATTAAATTCTAAATGGTTGAATGGCGTTTTACATGTTTTAAGGAAATATAGTTATGACCTTTTTAATGTGTTTAGAAGAAAATGGCTGAATTTGCTTTACACAGACTTTAATAAAACTTTACTTGACTTAGAATTCATATCTGTTTATATGTGCATGTTTACTCACGGCTGTACCTGTGTATTTCAGGCACAAACGCGACAGCGTTCGATCAGCTGGTCCTGACTCTTGCCTGGGATCGGGTAGACATTGCCAAGAATCATGTGCTTGTGTACGGACAGCAGCTCCTGGTACATGTTTTTGTGTGTGTGTGTCTCATTGCTAATGAGAGGATGGATCATATTTATTTGTTTTTCTTGCATGGTTTGTTATTTTTTGTCATTCGGCTGTTTTCTTCCTCAGCGTGTTTGTTTTATAGATAGTAATTTGCCATGAAAGTAAGCTTCATAACAGCATGTTTATCTTTTGTTTGTGTGTTTAGGTGAGCTCTCTGGAGCAAGCAATGCTGGATGCGCTCGTGATGGACAAGGTGGATTTTGTCAAGCTGCTCATAGAAAACGGCGTGAGCATGCACCACTTCCTGACAATCAGTAGGCTGGAGGAGCTCTACAACACGGTAACGTTATGACACATGCGCCAGAATAAAAGAGATCAACTATCTGTCAAGAAGAGTTGTTAATGTTTTTGTATCTTCTGTTCTAGAAACAACCAAGCAGCAACCCAACTCTTCAGCAACTGGTTAGAGACATCAAACAGGTAGAATTTGTCTCCTTTGTATCATTTTTATCAGTTAACTTTTATCCGTCTCTTCAGTCACATGCATCATTTTGTTTCTGTGTCTTTCCCTGTAGAGTCATCTGCCTCCAAACTATAAGATCACTTTGATTGATGTGGGCCTGGTTATTGAGTACCTGATGGGCGGGACTTACAGGTGCAACTACACCAGGAAACACTTCAGAATTATTTACAACAGTCTCCACGACAGCAACAGGGTACGTTTGAACTTTTGCATTTCCTGGGAATTCTTTGTAGAAGTGTCAAAAAAATGTTTTATATTGTTTTATCAAATCAGCTCAGCCATACAAACCCAATATAATCTCCTCCCATACAATTAAAGGAATGAGGCTGATGAAAACCTGTCTCATCTAAAGAGGCACTGTAAAATGGGAAAAAATAAAAGTTCGCTTTTTCTATTCCTTCACCTCCTCCTAGCTTGAGTCCACTGTCGAGCAGAACAAAAAGAGAAGCAAAGAAGCGATTGTGGACACAGACGACCCAGAGACGCAGCGGTTTCCCTACCCTTTCAACGAGCTGCTGGTGTGGGCTGTGTTGATGAAGAGGCAGAAAATGTCGCTCTTCTTCTGGCAGCACGGCGAGGAGAACATGGCGAAGGCACTGGTGGCCTGTAAGCTCTGCCGGTCTATGGGCTACGAGGCCAAGAAGAGCGACGTGGCGAACGACACCTCAGAGGAGCTCAAGGAGTACTCGAAGTATGTCTTAATGTGGCTTTGACTACATGTTCTCCCATCAGTGAGTAAAGGTATGAACTGAATCCTCTGTCCTGACGTATTTCAGTGAGTTTGGCACATTGGCGGTGGACCTGCTGGAGCAGTCGTTCAGGCAGGATGAGACTGTGGCCATGAAGCTGCTCACCTGTGAGCTGAAGAACTGGAGCAACTCCACCTGCTTAAAGTTGGCCGTCTCCTCCCACCTGCAGCCATTTGTGGCTCACACCTGCAGCCAGATGCTGCTGTCAGACATGTGGATGGGAAGGCTGAACGTGCGCAAGAACTCCTGGTGCAAGGTTCATGTTCCATTTAGATTTTATTTTTGGTAACAAACAAGAATCTCGGGGAGTGTGTGTGTGCATGAATCAGTGTGTTGTCTGTGGGCAGCCTAATACAAATATTAAGCCGTTCCTCCATCCATCCATTGTCAACCGCTTATCCAAAATCGGGTCGCGGGGGGAAGCAGCTTCAGCAGCGAGCCCCAGACTCTCCTGTCAATCTCACGCCCCATCATCCCCTCACTCGTGAACAAAACCCTGAAGTACTTTTCACTTGGGGCAAGGACACATTCCCCACCTGAGCCGTTCTGTGTTGGTTTAAAGTGAAACTCTCGCCAAAAAGCAACCGAGGCTTTATTTGTGATTGAATATGAGTCAAACCTTTGTGTAAAAGCATAATTATGATGAAAGAGGCACTTTTAAGATTTACCGTAGTTTCATGCTAATTTTCAATGGAGTGCAGGGGCACTCATCAAAATCACTATTTTTAAAACACTAAGAAGGCTCGACACAACATGAAACTTGTAGTATCACCAGGGTCTCTCTGTCATAGCAGACACAAAGTGACCCTGGTGATACTACGAGAAAAGTTTTATGTTGTTTAGAGCCTTCTTAGTGTTTTAAAAATAGTGATTTTGATGAGTGCCCATTGAAAATTAGCTTGCCCAAAAATGAAACTACGGTAAATCTTAAAAGTGCCTCTTTCATCATAATTATGCATTTACATAAAGGTTTGACTCATATCCAATCACAAATAAAGCCTCGGTTGCTTTTTGGCCAGAGTTACACTTTAAGACAGGGGGCCCAAACTTTTACCTTGGAGGGCCAAAAGCAAATGCTTGTATGGAAGCGACTTGTGTTAGTTAGATGTCAAATGGTACCGGATCCAAAGTCCCCTTCATTCACTGCCCATTGAGCTCGGAATATTAAATTGGTCTCGCTCAGACCTCTCGTCCAATCTTCTCCCAGCTGTTCTGTTGTAGCTGTCGTCTCTGTACCGGGGCAAAACCACATTGTACAGATGTTTTAAACTTCTAACCAGCTCTCATAACCTCTCCTTCTACAATTTTTACTTTTTTACCAACTTTTACCTCCTTTACTGCAGCCGTGCCTTAACTAGGACAATGGATACAACCAAAATATTTAAATTAGCGAGAAGCCACAAAACATGGACAATAAAGCACTTGGAATTTATAAGTGTGTGCGTATGTGTTTCTATAATTCAAAGGACTTTGTAAACATAAATAGCAGTATCCACCCCTTAGTGTGTGTTTTTATGTCTGTAGGTGATTCTGAGTGTGTTGGTGCCTCCTGCCATCCTACTGTTGGAGTACAAATCCAAGGCTGAGATGGCTCACATCCCTCAGAGCCAGGACGACCACCAGATGACCATGGAGGACAGCGAACACAACTTCCAGAACATAGCTGAAGTCAGTTTACTAAGATTTTCTGGTTTGGTGTTTTCAACCAGTTGCTTTGTTTCCTTTTTTCTTTTGAAATATGGTAAAATATGATCTCTCCTTTACTTTGAAGTCATCTGAACAGCCTGCATTAAAATAAATCATTTTGAAAACCATATCCAAATTCATCACAATAATGTTTAAATAAACAATTCTCCATTGTTGAAGGGATGTTAATTATTGACCTGTGAACGTGTCTGTTATATAAGAACAGCTTCACAGATATTCATAGAAAAAGTGTTTTGATTAAGATTTTGCATTTTTGACCTGAAATTCCTCTGTTGTTTATTTTGTTTTGATTGAGCCATTTATTTGCTTACTCTCTGTCGCTCACATTCTGTTTTTTGACTTTGCTGTCCGTCTCTATTTTCTCTCCTCACTGTGGCTTGCTGCTGTCTAATTTGGGCCTTTAAACCTCTCTGCAGGATGTATTCAAAGAGGCCAGATCCCACGACCACGTAGAAGCAGAGAGTGAAAAGGAGACGCACATTGGCTCCAGGAACCTGCCCTTAACCAGTAAATTGTATGCCTTCTACCACGCTCCCATTGTCAAGTTCTGGTCCAACACGGTAGGTAGATTACAGAAGAGAACATACACACGCATACAGTCATCTGCTCACCTGCTCATCCATCCAAACCATCTATTCTATGGTGGTTTATCTGTGTAGGATTCTGGGTAACAGGATCTACAAGGAAGAGGGTGTTGCTAGCCAGGAGCAGTCGCCGAACACACATTGTTTGTGTTTTTTCACTGAAAAGAAGATTTACACCAACCACCCTGTGGAGATACAGATAATGTTACTGTTTACAGGGCATTTCCACCACAGGAACTTTCCCAGAGGACCAAGAACCTTTTATGGGAATACATTTATTTATTGTAGGATTATCCCTGGTGTCACAATGTTCCTGTTCAGGATGTATTTCTTAAAGTATTAGCGGAGCTTGCAGTGCTGAAAGTCACTTAAATTTAAAACCCAAGTGCTGCAACAACACACATGTAAATTGCCTGTCTCGATGGACATTTACAGACTTTCCCACAGTCTGCGGGATGGTTGACCTGTGCTTCACACACACAGGGGCTCTTTTGTCCAAACTTAATTTACATTTAGAAGTGTTATTCAGTGTTACTATAAAGGAACTGATTATTGCAGCTTTAAATGAGGACTCTGTTATAAAATTCCCATCTCTATTTCTTACATAATTCCCCTCATCCCTCCCCTGTGAGAGCAGGCTTTGTCCGGAACTGTGAATTTCCCTTGAGACTTGGAAGCTGAAGTTTCTCTTCTCTCACACGGGCCTTATCCACACAGCTAACCGCCAGCTGAGCTCTGAGACCTCAGGGGCCTTCGTCAGGACTATTTGCTCCTGACTTAAAGTGCCACGATGTGATTCTGCCCCTCCAGAGGGCCTCAACAGTATGGAGTTAGAACAGTCTCAATATTATACACAAATAAATGCAGAGGGATTTCCATCTGCAAAGCTGGATCCATTTCAGTGCCTCTAATTTTCAACTTGTATATCATCATTTGTTCATCAACTTAGTATTTTTCAGTGGAAATATATTTGTGAATTTCCACCTATTTGTGTGGATACTTTTGAGACTCTTCTACCGTGCTGTTTTCACACAAAATCCACAAATGCAGGGCGCAGGTGACTCGTAAAATGTCACTTAACTCGTGTCTCGTAAAACACAATTCACAAATAAATGCAGATTGATTTATATCTGTATATCTAATCCATATCTGAGACAAATGGATTTGTATCTGTAAATTTAAATCCATGTCTCAGATAAAAGGATTTGTATCTGTAAATCTGAATCTGTATCTGAGCCATCTAACTTGTATATCATCATTTGCATATCAATTTAGTATTTTTCAGTGGAAATATATTTGTGAATCTTCATCTTTTGCTGTGAATCTTTTTGGGACTGTTTTTCCACGCCGTTTTGTGTCACACAATTCACAACTCATGTGTGTCTTCCAGTAGATGGCGCTAAAGCAACATTTATAGACCATCTAAAAGCACCAAATTTTACACGAAGCTTCTTTAGGACCTCCTGAATGATTTCAGCCTAGGAGCCCAGTTGAAATATTGAAATTTAGTGTCAAATCACTTACAAAACAATATCCAAGAAAAACGTTTTTTTGTTTTTTTCCTCTCGAGTAAAACTTTCATGGTAATGGCCTTTTAAGACCACTGAATAAGCTTCCTTTTGTTAATTTGTGCTCAGGTTAGTAGATCTTCCAAATTATACGTGTAAAATAGAGTACCAAGACATCTTAGACCCCAAAAAACCTCAAAAGTCCTGTATAATATAGGCGGAATTATAAAAAAAGGTAGTCAAAATTGCTTAAATGTTAAGAGATCTTGGTTTTATTTTTTATTTTTCAATTCAACTTTAGGTCATTCATATAGCCATCCACTGAGTTCATAGTTTGGCCATTAGTTTTATGTTAGGCTGCATCACATCACATTAAACCCTATTTGTGTGTGACAATACCTAGCTAGACGTACTGCTGTTGAATCTGGAGGGGGAAAGCCGATGAAATGATGAAATGCAACTACTGGATATTCACAAGTGCTTCTTCTGTGCGGGTGGCGTAGATCAAGGTGCTCTCCATGAAGTATCAACATTTGATGCAGACAGGAATAACCAACATTTTCAAAATTCAAAATGGCAGTTTAAAAAATATTTCAACTCCCGGTTTTGATTAATTTTGAGACAATTTAGAAGTTTTAGAGGACGCTGAATCTATAAAAATAAACGGCAGGATATTTATGAACACAATTATCCAAATGATGCAGAATATGTACATTTTAATTCACATAACATTACACTCTGAGGTGACACTGAAGGTAACAAAGGCAAGTACCATATCAAACTATGATTATGGCTAAATAATACAGAGAAATAGCATAATACAAGTTACAGGTAGAACACAAGAGTCATGGAACAGATTTTAAAACAGAAGTATACCCAAAAATATCCCAGCAGAAAACTAGAAAACTTTCATCAAGCAAGAGCAGCTTATACTTCTGCTACTGAGCACTATATAACCATATATTCATCATCAACATCATCATCTGCTCTGTCTTCATGTTCTTCTTCGACTACATTTTTGTTGTCTTGCTCTTGTTGCTGTGAGTGTGTGAGCAGGGTGCAACATGTACTGTCATAGCCATTGCAGAAGCAGTAGCTGGTACAGGCAAGGCCTACACTTTGTTGTTGTACATGGCTTTAACCCAGCTACAGCTGATAATGTTCAACAGGGCAGGAGGAGCAACGGGGCTTGCATCCAGGACAGGCATGATGATTTCCTCTCCTTCCTTCTTACATTCCTTCTTGTTCCATCCAAACTTGGTGATGTCCACAGCTGGTGCAGCAGGGCGGTCTGCTGCTTTCCAAAGCAGCATCTGTAGATGGGCACTCCGTCCATGGAGGTGCATGTTGCGCTCTGTAGGAGTCTGTGTCTTCAGTGCTGGGGGGTTTTGCACTTTCGGTATAAGTCATATCTGGCGACATTCAGAGATACAGACTTCCTGCGGCTGTACAGAGCCAGGAAAAAAACCCTCACTGCCTCTGTGATTTGCAAATCAGTAGCTCCCTCCTCTCCAATGAAGTGAAGCAGGTCAACAGGTACTACTCTCATGGCCTTGAGAGCGTCACAGACTTGTTACCCTTTCTGAGGCATCCATACTCATCGATGATGGATGCAAGCACCGGGCGTGAGTGGGTGTGAGTTTTCCCATAGCACATAGATTTAAGCTTGGTCCTCTGCGTCCAACTCCCACCATCCTTTACCCTCTTCTTTGTGTCTGTTGGGCTTCATTGTCTTATCCAAAGCTTCAGCATCGTCATACATCTCATCCAATGACTTGGAGAGGTGGGAGCCGATGCTGAAAGATTGGATCCACACTGTGACCTGTTCAGAGTTGGTGGAGATGCCCTTCATGCCTTTCACTCCCTTCCCTTGCTTGATGCATGTCTGCTCCCCAAACATATCTCCACTCACTGCAGCTGCACCATCTGAGTGGCAGCACACATGGCTTCCGGCGAGGAGGTCATCCTTGGCAGTAGCAGGAAGGTGCTGCATGTCGTGCAGATGCCATGTGATCCATCTTGAGTAGATGTGATGACCAGCGGCAAAGAAATAGGGCAGAATCTCTTCAAAGCATTGTTGTTGCAGCAGCCAATCACCCTCTTTCAATATTAAAAGCTCTGTTTTGTCCATCTTTCCATCCAGCCAGTATTCTGCCCGATGCAGTTACGACAGTGCCAATGACACACGGTTGCGCAGCCAAAAAACGCAAGCAGAACTGAAGCAATTTGAAGAATATTATGTCTCAACATTCACACCAATGACGTTGTGCTCTATTGATTCTGAAATGCAGGTCCAATGTATTAAGCATATAAATAACCTCAAAATTGACTCACAATTAATAAAAAGCGGCCCACGGGGAGTTGAAATATGGCCACTTTTGGTTTAAACTGCCATTTTGAATTATGAAAATGTCAGAAATGGATTCAGCATCCTTAAGAACCCCTAAAACCACTCCAATATTGTCCAAATCGGCCAAGCAGTTGCTGAAATATTGCCCATATAGGCGATCAATGCTAATTAATGCTAAAAATGCTAATTATGCAAATTGCCCAACATATGCAAGTTAGCATCGGGCAGTTTCTTAATACTGGCGACCCATACTGTACATTTCTAACATAAAACTTTGGTGTACTCAACATTTCCGGGTTCACAATGGGGCTCTATGGGCTGGTAATTAGACTACAGACTGCTTACCTCTTTGCAAATGCACCTGTTACGACTCATAATTATCAATTACAGGGATAATAAAGATTATACTTTTTCAATACTTGTCATGTATTGAAGCTTTAGTTATGTAATAGTTCACACATATAAATAAAACTATAAAATGTTAACTTTGGAATTCATTTGAACACTATCTTGTGCAGGAACTTGAAAATCACTGTGTTTTAAGCATATTTCACAGATAATGATATACTGCTAATATGAAGTTTTTTTTCTGAGGGCTCCTAGACCAAAATGACACTATAGACCCTAAGGAAACACCATGCAAAATTTGGTGCTTTTATCACCTCTGTAACGGTATTTTCACTATGCCACCGGACGACACTGGTTGCCTGCTTGATGAAGGGGCAGCAGCAGCATAGCTAGCTAACTAGCTGCTTCCATGCTGCTATATTCACACTTTATTAATTATGAAAAGTCAGTCAGAGCCATACCTGCAGTCAAACCAGGCGTGGTTCGCGTTAGCTTGGTCAAATCAGCCACACGTTGTTTTCTAGTACGCAAATCTCCTAACATTTATGGTAATCGTAATGAAGCCTGCTGGTAGTGACTGTGGGTCAGACTGCAGTCTCACAGTCAGACTCGTGAAACATACCAGACTTTTACAGTCATTAAAATGTCCGCTCAGCTGTTAGTTACACCACAGAGACCCGCGGCCTGGACTGTGACCTGCTGCCTGGTAAGTTATATCTGCACTCATTATATTTAATAATCCAGTTATCTGTGCATGTCATTATTATCATTAGTGGAGCTGATATAGTATCACACTAATACCAATGCGTTGACTATTAAGTCCAATAATACGTCATTTTCGTCCAGTTTACTAGCTAGCAGTTGAAAGTAGTTCTAGTAAATCAGCGTTAGCTTTAGCTAGTTAGCTTGTTAGCTAATGTTTCTAAGTATGACTAATAAAAACAATTCAGCAATTCTAGTTTGGATGAGGGACTTTTCCTATTATCAGTCCGATAGCCTCATAAGCATTTGACTCCATTAGCTACTTATGTTAGGGTAACTTATAGCCAACAACTATATTGTTTATTAGTCTTTTAGTGCATGGACTTAATTTGTTACATTACATTTTCCCAGTCAACTCTACCATTATTAAAAATGCGCTTAGCCCATTTTATCTATCGACTTCATTTCAAGTGCTTGAAATTCAAATTGCAACAAATTGTCTATAATATAGTTTTGCAGGTTGTGCCTTGTAAATCATGCGCATTTTTAAAAAAAATTAGCTGACTGTGTTTTTTTAAATGCAGATGTAAAATGCATTCAGTGTAATACATATTGTAATGCATGTAGCCTTTCTGCTCTAATCTTAAAATGTTACTAAATTTAAAACTATAAAATATAGCATTATTTCAACTGTAAATCAGTGCATTGACTAATGTAATTTCCTTTGGGATCTTGTTGGTATGCTTGTTTCAGAATGACGACATTATCTTCAAGAGCAATGTGTCTTGATGAGCCGAAGTGTCTACCTCAATGAAGACATGGAGCGAGTTGTCAAAGAATACATGGTAAGTGTAAAATGCTGAAACTTAAACCTACTCTCTTTAGATTATAATTGCTTTATGGATATATTTACATGTAAAGATTTGTAAATTGTCTTTTAGGCTGTGTGCATAATATACACTAAAAGATTAAACGATCAATGTGAAGCATGATTGGTCTTACAAGACAAATGAGAAACTTTGCCATGGCTGTAAATGGCCATGGTAAAGTATAAAACAGTTGGCAGTACAACGTATGGAGATTATGGATCAGATTTTGCAGATTTTGTGCATATATGGAACAAATACATTATTCCTGACAAATTTAAACAGTAACACCCACAGTACTTGAACATTTAAAATGAAAGTTGCTGCTTCATGCAAGTAATAGATCCTCCAAGTTTGACCAGTCAGCTCCTTGCCTGACACGAGAACGAGCGCTTCAACAGGAGTGTGTTCCTCCAAAATGAATGAAGTGGATCTGGACCAGTCATTTTGGGTAGAGATTCAAAGCTAAAATATTTGTTTAGGATGCTCAACATGGTGATACAGTGGCATTTCTAGGAAAGAAAGTAGTTCCGCCGTTTTGGAAGCAAGGGGTCTGAAAAGAGCATCTAACAATTAAATGACAAATATATTAGGGCTGCACAATATGAGGAAAATCTGCAATGTGCAATAACCCTGTTAAATATTGCGATGACGATATAAGTTGCGATAAATAAACAAATATTGAAGTGTGCATATCGGCTTGATATTAAGCTTTTCGCCAAACTTCCCAAATTTCTCGTCTGAAATGGAAAATGTAGGCCTATTTGTAACTCTATAAACCTCTGTAGGCCTCTAGGCCTATTTAACATTATTAAGAATAAAAATATATATTTTTACTGCACTTTATGACTAGTGCAGTAATTAAATAGCCAAGGGCTGTCAGTATAAATGAGTTATAATTCTGGCAATCAATTTGAAAACCTTAATCTTAAAAGAAAAATTTAGATGAATGCAATTTAATCACATTACTCTTTTTGACCCTAATCACCTCCCATAACTTGATAGTTTGTTGTTTACCTTCCTGAGTCCTCCGACACACAAACGATGAAGAATCATGAGTGAGCAGACATCCCCTGCTCTACTTAACGGGTCAATTCATTATAAAACCTTTATAAACGGACCTTTTGATTAAACCAGTTGTTTAACCGTCCCAGTGATTAACGCTCTTTACAACGAAGCATGTTAGCATGTTGCTAATGTTAATTATGCTAGCGGTGTATTCCCAGTGTGACAGAGCCGTCAGTTACTGCACCTTTACTGCACCTTTACATCAGAGAACAAATGGAATATATCACCATTCAACGTTACGTTGTTGAAGACTCCTGTGACCGATAAGTACTTGACTACTTTGAAACACTGTAACACTGACCAACCGCCTGGTAGCGAGACTGAGACGCTCCGTCTGTCTGTCCTGAACCCCCAGGTGAACCTCCCCCTGCTGCGGGCCTCCGTTAAACACCAAGCAGAGTCTCCCATGTATGTTCTCTCCATGTTGTCTCGCTTCGTCCTGCCGCTCTCAGTGCCGCAGTCTACAGCCCGCAGGGTGCGTGTAAATAAAACTATTTTTCTCATTTATCGCGTTTCAGGCAGTCTTTTGTGATGTGTTCATTGCACATGTTCATATCGCGATGACGATGAAAATTCGATATATTGTGCAGCCCTAAAATGTATGTTGTTGAGCATCCCTAAAGATATTTTTTCAGCTGTGCAACGCTGCTCAAAATAGTGTTGTTGCTGGGGCAGATCCACCTTATTCATTTTGGAGGACAGTCCCTGTGAAATCCTTGTTCTCACAACAGGGAAGGAGTTGAGAGTTGGGGTTCTTACCCATGTTAAGAGTAATACATCTGTAAACCTTGACCTATCACTTTAAATACATGGCTTCAGCAATATGAAAGTAATATGAAAAATTCTACAGCAAATTTAAAGTTCAGTTGTGATAATTTTATAAAAACTGTCCAGCTAGGCATAGGGGCTGATTGGTTAGACAGAACAGATGTTCAGTTTTCAGGTCTGTCTGGGTTCTTTGTGTGAGGTTTTGAAAAATGTTCAATTTTTTTTTACATATCTACATATCTGAAAGTGTTGCCTTAAAAAGCTCATTGTTCTTTTTGTTTATCCTCTAGGACAGCAAAAGTGCAGAGGCTGAATCAGGGATTGCACAGAAAACAAGGGGCATCTATGTTCTTCTGGTGAAGGGAGCCGGTCCTGGAGACGAGCCTGCAGATGTTGGTGTTATACTTGAAGGCATGGATATTCAGCAAAACCTACTGAGTGTCACGTTTGGATGTGTGATGCTTTTTGGACTGGTTTATGTGCTGAACTTTAATGTACCATATTATGGTCATTTCTGCTTCCTGACATGGTTCCTTGATGTCCAAATGGAATGTTAGTAACATGCTTTGGTCGAAATAAGCTGAAGGATTGAGCACAGCAGGGTTCTTGAAACACCAGTTTCACAGCCCTGCTCCAGGTGGCCTGTTTCAGTGCCTTTCCCTTTAAATGCTAATGAGCTACTGCGTGCCGCCCACGGTGCCGCCCACCTCTTCCTGTGGAAGACGTGAGGACGGCATCATGTGACCATGGCAACGGCGGAGTTTCTGGAAGTAATGGCTGCCGGACAACAGACTGCGGTCCGACCCAGAACAACAAGAGGCTCCAGAAGAAAGTAAGCTGCCAAGAATGAACATTGATGTGGCTAGTTGTTAAGTTTGTTACCTCGACATTACTTTTATGTTACTGCAGACTAACAAATGTTTTACGAGCTTGCTGGCCGTCTGCCCTGCGTTGTTTCAAATAACAGCCCCCTTCTCCTGCCTCGAGTGTTTACATCATGAAGCTTAGCCAAACCTCGGCTGGTGTTTACTGCTGTTTAGTTGCAGTTACGCCGATGCAATTTAGCAATAGCAGTTACAAGAGAAAAGTGTAACCCCATATTATTATTTACCTTTATGTAGCCAGGTAAGTTGATTGAGAACCTGCTCTTATTTGCAGTGACAACCTGTAATTAGCTACTGCCAGTAATTTTCAACAACTGTAGTTTTCAGTAAGCCACAGTTGCCTCCCGTCACCTCTCTACCAGCAGAATTGTTTTTTAACCAGTTACAACGGTTTATAAACTTTAAATATATTACCAAAGAAACAACGTAACGTGCTTAGTGACCACAGTTTCCAATGAATAATACAAATTCTCCAGAACAGCAGGTGTTCCTGTGGCAATTGTGAACAAATGCCTACCGAACCTGAGAATATCTGCTGTATGGAAATACCACAATTAAGTGTGAACACTGGGCAAACATGGTTGTTATTTTGCTCTCTTTTCTCTAATCTATTGTCACTCACTTACCTTTCATAATTTCTAGGTTTCACGAAGACTACAGCAGCTTCCTGAGCCATCATCATGCATGGTGGACCGTCCTGACCTGGAACCTGTCTGCCTGAATGTTTCTGCACTGCAGAATGCACTGAACATTTGGACTATGGACCTTTACATCTGAGGGGAATAGTGCAGTCAGCTTTTAGTCACATAAATACTATTCATTTATCGCGAAAAGTGTTATGATGAAAAGTACATAACTGCTTCCTCTATCTTACATTGCTTATAGTTTATCTTTTACTTATTACCATGAAAATTACATATCAAACAATGAAAACACAGAACAGTCAGGAAAGATGTTTTATTGTAAGAAACATTTGTAAACGTGTTGACATGAATGAAATAATAACAAGAAGAAGAAAATACATATCTGAAGTGAAACAGTTTGACTTTATATATTAACATCAATATCAATATGAAAATAATAACAAAGAAAGTATCTAGTTGCCATGGGTGTAAACATTCAGTGCTGACTTTATATTGAATTGTGTTCAGCCAATATAGCCTACAGAAGCTTTGTAAGCTGGTGCTGGTGCTCTCTGGGGTGGAGAGTGGGAGTTGTGCTGCCCATCTGTGTGGTCTGAGAGGTCTTCAGGGTTTATGAGTTTCAGCACCTCCTTCACATGTGGGGCAGGGTCTTGGAAAACCTTCTGGAAGATCAGGTCCAACAGAGCATCACCGCAATCTGCAGTACAATCAACAAATGTATGTTTACAGGAAAACTGCAGTAGAACCAAAAAGCCTTGTGCTGCAGTGTTGTAAAGTTTCTCTTCTTATTTCTCCTAATTACTTCTTATTTATACATTCTCCTTATTATTTATTTTGAAAACCATCTTAAAAGAATTCAGATTTTAAGTGTTTGTTTTCAACCTTTTGTGTGATGTCTGTGTGCAGGGTTTCCTGCAGACCTTATTTGGCCAGGCGCCCCGCCCAGCCTGAAATCTGTAGTGCCCGGGCTAAAATGTCGGGCAAAAAAGCAAGCGACACGGCAGCGCTTGAGAGCTAATCTACCAGCGCACATAGATAGATTTGTGTTATAAAGAATTACAGTTGATTCTTTAGTGCTGCGCTGTCTTCCTGCAGCTCTCTCTCTCTCTCTCTCTCTCTCTCTCTCTCTCTCTCTCTCTCTCTCTCTGAAAAACTACCATCCTGGCGAGTAAAGAGTTTGAAAATGCAGGTCCGACATGCATTAACGTGCTCCTGGGGCCCAACGAGCCAGCGCCTCTGCAAAAAAAAAAAAACCATCTGTCATCCCATTTAAAGGCTGCAACAGGTGACTCATCGAACCAGGGTGAAGTTAGTTTTGGGTTGGATATTCGGCGGATATTCACTCGGGTCCAGCCGAGACTTTACTGAGGTTCTCCCAATGTCAGCAGCAGGAGGACGGTCAGCTCACCTCCAGAGCCTCGCTGAACCACTGACAACTAATTTAGGGACCGTCATTAAATTACTTAGCATAAATATATTAATACAAAAAAATTGCAGGTTTTTTCAATATCTTCCATGTTATGTGACCCAGTGACTCCAAACCAGCAGCAGATTCTATTAGTAAACTGGAGAAATGAGACACAGCTCTAATTCAAGCAGCAATGTCAACTTCTACACTATTTTGTCTCATGTCTTAGATTCTGATTCTGAAATTCTGAAACTGATTTTTTTTTTTTTTTTAAATCTCACCAGTACACCAGTAGTCACCATTTAAAGGGTTATTTTTACAAAATTTCTTCCGGGGGGGCATGCCCCTGGACCCCCCTAGTGTTGCTAGGTTACCATCTCAGAGCACCGCTGCTACAAAAACATCTGGGGTGCTGCATGTAGCAGTAACACTGCATGTGGTAGCATGAGCACCACCACCACCAGGGCACATGCCCATCACCGTGCTTCAGGTTGGAATCCTGAATGGGCTGCGAATAAAAAGTATAGTCCCTGGCTGTACAAGACAGAGCATGGTGAGTTGAAGAGAATGAAGTTAATTAATATTGAAAGACCAAATAGTATGCCTATGACCAATGTAGCCAATAGATTTTTACTGTCTAAACATAAATTTGTAGTTCATGTCTCATTTTAAGAAATAAATGCTTAAATAAATAAATATAAATAATTATAAATATAAGGGCTGTCAGGCGATTAAAAAAATTAATCTAATTAATTACAGGATTTGTAATTAATTCGAATTCTAGGACATTACAAAATTGTATTGCATGACTAATCAATTGAATACACTAAGAAGAGAAGAACTTGCCGTTCAAAGGCCCGAGCAACGATGTGCTCGCCTTGCTCCCCTGAGTCGCCTCCATGTCTGTTGTCACCTGCTTTGACTAGCAACTCGGGCTGTAACGATGCACCAAACTCATGATTCGGTTTGTATCACGATTTTGACCCACGGTTCGATACAAACCTCGATTTTTTTTCTTTCTAAATTAAACATAACATTTCAATAACTTATGTATATGATACTTTTCTGATAGTATCAGAGGTGGAGTATTGTGGAGGGCGTGTCTATCTGATGGTCTGTTAACTGCACAGGTCACTCACTCAACTTAATACAGAGAAATGTCCCACAAAACAACGTTACAGAACCAAACTACGGTAACGTAGTAACTGTAACTGTCTTTGGCAACAAGTTAAAAATAGCACAGCTGTAAGTGGAGAAGCGTCCTTCCTCCCACCTGTCCTACAGACTCCTCGTTACATTTCTGCCATGCGTCTGTCACCGGCAAAAACACTTTACCTCACCAAGTGTTTCTGATGAAAAAAGAACTCTGCGACAGTCAGTCCTCCGGACCGAGACTTCAGTGAACTTAACCCCGGAGGACAGCCTCCGTCAGTTTTGATTGACAGGGAGGGGAGACACCGGGGAAACCCCTTGCAAACAAACACACGTCATCATCATGACGTGTACCATCACGTCTCTTTAGGAGCCGCAGCGCCGGCTTTCTGTGTGAATTACACAGCGGTTCGTCTTTACAGCAACGTTCCGCTCTGTGTGAACTAACAATGGCGGAGAATTGGCGAACGACCGCTGCGGTGTTATTGTGGTGTTACTTACAGCTCATAGGGCTGATCTGGACTGGAAGTTGTGTCGCGATTCTGCCTTCTCACAGCGCGAGACAGGTTCGTGTATCTGAGTGTCGCCATTTCAGCTTCGATACGTGTATCGTTACAGCCCGACTAGCGACTAGTGGTGGGAAGTGACGAACGCGTCCGGACAAGTTCCTCGGTGCTAGTGCTACAGTGACGTACCACTGCCAAGTAGCGTTTCAATGGGCCAAATTTAAAATGCTCGTGCATTAAATTGCCACTCAGAATCTCAGAGTTATTTGCGTTAATTTTTATAACGCGTTAATTTGCAACCCTTCAAGCATTTTAAATATATTGAATTAATTGATGAATATACATAAACCTGGATGTTATACATTTAAAACAAATTGGATTTACTAATGATAAACGTATAAACCTGGTTGTTGACTATTTAAATACATTGGGTTTATTAGTATTATTACATAAATTTCATTCTTACTTGTTTCATTTATGTTTGACTGACTTGGATGCATCAGATGAAGTTTATTAGTTTGTTTATATTAAACTATGTAATTCAAATGGATGGACATTTTATATGCAATTGAAATACATAAGTATGGCATATTAGGCTTATAGTGGGGCGGCTTAGCAGCATAATTCCAAAGAATCGTGCACTTTGTGATAAAAGCGTGAAATTTGGTACACTTATAGCCAAACACAGCCCCAAAAAAATTAGATATCGGGCCATCGCAAATTTT
>CAEMYA010000889.1:6924-29438 GCA_903131615.1 Diplodus sargus | reverse complement strand
CCGGCTCCATTTGGACCTAAAGTTCTGAGGAAGTGACGGCTGTCAGTCGGATCAACAGACACCAGCAGCGTCTGCCGGTGTCTGCAGAGGAAGGGAGACATCCTGTTTGAGCTCATCTGGACTGTAACGGGTCAGAACCCTGACAGGTAACAGGACACACCTTTGATGAAGAAACTCCGCTGTCATGGAGCTCCATTTTATACTCGATGACAGCAGTGATTCAATCTTTCGTACTGTTACTTCCTGTTTGTACATCTGTATGTTCATGAGTTCATTCACTAACTCTTCTATGATCTGTGACTTTTCTGTCAGACTGAGTCACTTCATGTTTACTGTGATTGAATCAGTTTTTCCTCGTGTGCTTTGAGTCGACCGTCACTGTGAAAACAACCAAAGTTGAAACTGAACTGGTGCCAACAAACCAAGTCGACCTGTTTGTTCACATGAAGGTTTGTTAACTTGTCATCAGTTGTAAAATGCAGGAAAACCAGTTTTCAGTCTCTGCTCTGATGCAGCATGTAATCTGTAATGGAACTAAAGTTATCAAACAGATGTAGTTCAGTAAAAAGTAGAATATTTAACCCTGTAGAATATATGGTGCTTCTTCCTCTTCTGGTGACCAGATGTTCCTGATGAGATCAGAGGACGAAGCAAAACCTCCTTCAAAGTTTGAAACAGTCACACCTGCATTCACACGAGGGGAAGACGTGTTGCATCATTTCTGGGCCCAACACAACTTGAATAGTCAGAATGCAGCAACGTTATTGGATCCAAGATGTTTTCAGTACAGAATATCTAAGAACTTTTTACTTGTGTCAATGTTAAAGTTGTGGTTTCATGTTTTCATCTTTCTTGTTCAGTGTTGTTTGGTGTCCTGAGACGACAGCTTCATTTCAAGAAGTAACAGCTGGTGGAACAGAAGCTGATGGAAAATGGAACAGATAGTCAGCTGTTCACATCTGGAGACAGAAGGACATGTAAGCAGAGCATCACTTCAGTTATTTCAGTCCGGCCCACGCAGCAGCAGCAGGAGCTCTAACTGGCCAGACTCTACTGCTGTCAGCCAATCGGAGCTCCTGTTGATGCTCTGATATGTTCCTGTCACAGTTTTCTGTCAGGTTGATAATACTGCCTTTTATTAGCAGGGAGCCACACTGAAGAAAGTTGACCTCTTGAAAATTCTGAAGGATTTAAAAATCGAAGAATTTAAAGAGTTCAAATGGCATCTGGAGGATCGTGACTTCATGAAAAACTACAACTACAGATCCATCGCAGCTGCTGACCTGCAGAATGCAGACATGATGGAAACAGTGAACCTGATGGTGAACAACTATAAACTTCATGGAGCTGTGAAGGTGACCATGGAGGTTCTGAAGGAGATACCCAGGATGGACCTGCTGCAGAACCTGTCAGCCAGCAGCTCAGGAGCAGAAGGTCAGTCAGTTTTATATCTCTATATTTCCAGAGAAAAGACAGCCGGTGGAAACTGGTGACACAATACTTGTGACGGAGCAGAGTCTCAGTAGAGAAGCTCATTGAATTCAACAGAGAATAAAATTAAAGGCCACAACTTGTTTTTATGAGTAAAGGTTGAAGTGATCATTGTTGTTTACTAAGAGGACAGAGACATGATGGAGCTCCCTGATTTATTCTCTTTACGTTACTCTTTGGTTTAAGACTCATCTGTCTCTGACTCATGTGGATGGTTTTATTATTAGTGTGGTATTTTATCAATTCCTTAAATAACCAGTGAGATGTTGTGATGTTAACCTGTTTGTTCAGGAGCAGTTAAACCAGTATGAGATGCTTCATGGACACAAAATCCAGCAAGAATAATCACTGTGATCATCTAGAACATTAATAATGACTGAATTTTAGGACTCCCAGCATGTGAGCTGGAGATGCTGTTTGACTGCAGTAACAACAGGACTGCTCTCTGCAGGGACACCAGGAGTCTTTCCTTCTTTAAATATCTTACATTTTCTTTATTTAACATGACATAATGTAGATTTTTCAAACAAATCTATGTTCAACAACCAAAGTTAAGACCACCTCCAGTTGTAAGAAGGCCGTCTCAGAGGCTCTGAATAGTTGAGATCTTGTGATTATATGTTTAGTCTGAAATACAAAATCAGTTTCAGACACAGTTTGTGAAACTACTGTAACAATCTCTTCAGTAAACATCATGTTCACAGGTTGCATAAAGTTAATGTATGTGTTGGGAACAGACATTATTAGTAGAGTCTGTCTCACAGTAACACAAAGTGCTTCACACAATGAGAATAATTAAAACAATATCACAATTCCCACATCAAGAGACGATGTGATGCCACAGAACGCTCGGCCCCGGAGCCTCCAAGCTCTCCTGCAAAGGTCCCAAACGTCCTTCAAGGTGGCAGCAATAACTTCCTGGTGGCTGCTGCAGTGGCGTCAGGAGCAGCCGCCTGGAAGCACGTGACCACTCTGAGTTTCCCCATCATGGCCCCTGCGCTGTCTGTACAGATGCCCACACATTCTGAATTGTAATCGTACTCTTTGACCTTGATTGTACAAGCCACTTTGTTTTCACGCACCCTCGACGTCCCTCCGTCTCCCCCTCTGGGTACGCGTACCCCACTGTGGGAATACTGGGTGTAGAGGATTGTAATGTTTCTAACTTTGTAAATACCTGCTGCCTCACCGGAGCTTCTACCCTGCTCCAGTCTGCAGGGCTGCTCCTCTGTGCAGTGGCACCAAGCCTTCAGTGGTGATTGGTTTACACTGCACATGAGTAACAGCCAATCGGACGTTGTTGTAGGCAGGACATGAAGTGAGACCACAGAACTGTGTTAGATAATTAGCAGAGTGATGCTTACAAACTAATGAGTGACTGTGAGGAGTTACTGTATGTCAGTAAACTTAACTCTATGTTAATATTCATCAATAGGAGTTGAAATGTTACTGTCTACAGATCTACTCACTTGTCTCTATAGTTGATATCATTCTTTATAGTTTCATAGTTTGAATGATTTTATTTACAGACTCTTTTAACAACCACAGTCCAGAATAATTGTTTCTAAAAATTAAGATGAATTGATGGAGATCACCCCCAACTCATCCTCTGTCCAAGAATAAACTATGTAACCTACAGTATGTAACACAGGCACATTTAAAAAAGAAATATGAAGTCAAACTGAAACAAAATCACATAATATCTCTTTCTCTGTCAGTGTCAGTGGATTTTAAAGATGCTGGAGGAGCTCCAGAGAACAGAGGAGCGTCCTCCTCTCAGACTGAAGGTAAAGCTGCTGCTGTCTCTGGTTTGTATGGAAGCCCTGAAAGACCAAGTGTAGCTTGACTGAATTATAACTGAGTGAAAGCAAAGAGAGAAAAAAAATCATCAACCAACTTTGACTCAGAAACATTCACAAATAAAGCCTCGGTTGCTTTTTGGCGAGAGTTTCACTTTAAGGTATTGAAGAAAGACGTGACTGCAAAGAGCTGAAGTTAAGGGACAATCTACAGCGCTTTGTATGGCAAAAGTAATGTTCGTGACAGGGATGTCATGGAGCGTTCAAGTGCACCTCATAAAAGTATAAATAACAGCTGTCAGGACATAAAAGTTGAAGTCTGACAATATCAAAACAGAGTTTATTTACAAATGATTAAATACTGTTTTTATTTACACTTTTATCAGCATCCCAACCTCTAAGACTCAAGCTCGTAATAAATTATCTGATATTCTAAATGATCTTTGTTGTGTGTTCATTCAGGAAGTCATTCTGCAGTTTGTCAGCGTAAACTTAAATCTAACCTGAAGAAGAAGTTCCAGTGTGTGTTTGAGGGGATCGCTAAAGCAGGAAACCCAACCTTTCTGAATCAGATCTACACAGAGCTCTACATCACAGAGGGAGGGACTGCAGAGGTCAATAATGAACATGAGGTCAGACAGATTGAAACAGCATCCAGGAAACCACACGGACCAGAAACAACAATCAGACAAGAAGACATCTTTAAAGCCTCACCTGGGAGAGATGAACCAATCAGAACAGTGATGACACAGGGAGTGGCCGGCATCGGGAAAACAGTCTTAACACAGAAGTTCACTCTGGACTGGGCTGAAGACAAAGCCAACCAGGACATACAGTTCACATTTCCATTCACTTTCAGAGAGCTGAATGTGCTGAAAGAGAAAAAGTTCAGCTTGGTGGAACTTGTTCATCACTTCTTCACTGAAACCGAAGAAATCTGCAGGTTTGAAGAGTTCCAGGTTGTGTTCATCTTTGACGGTCTGGATGAGTGTCGACCTCCTCTGGACTTCCACAACACTGAGATCCTGACTAATGTTAGAGAGTCCACCTCAGTGAATGTCCTGCTGACCAACCTCATCAGGGGGAACCTGCTTCCCTCTGCTCGCCTCTGGATAACCACACGACCTGCAGCAGCCAATCAGATCCCTCCTGAGTGTGTTGACATGGTGACGGAGGTCAGAGGGTTCACTGACCCACAGAAGGAGGAGTACTTCAGGAAGAGATTCAGAGATGAGGAGCACGCCAGCAGAATCATCTCCCACATCAAGACATCACTAAGCCTCCACATCATGTGCCATATCCCAGTCTTCTGCTGGATCACTGCTACAGTTCTGGAGAATGTGTTGAAGACCAGAGAGGGAGGAGAGCTGCCCAAGACCCTGACTGAGATGTACATCCACTTCCTGGTGGTTCAGGCCAAAGTGAAGAACGTCAAGTATGATAGACGAGCTGAGACAGATTCACACTGGACTCCAGAGAGCAGGAATGTGATTGAGTCTCTGGGAAAACTGGCTTTTGATCAGCTGCAGAAAGGAAACCTGATCTTCTATGAATCAGACCTGAAAGAGTGTGGCATCAATATCAGATCAGCCTCAGTGTACTCAGGAGTGTTCACACAGATCTTTAAAGAGGAGAGTGGACTGTACCAGGACAAGGTGTTCTGCTTCATCCATCTGAGTGTTCAGGAGTTTCTGGCTGCTCTTCATGTCCATCTGACGTTCATCAACTCTGGAGTCAATCTGCTGGCAGAAGATAAAACAACAGACTATCAATCTGCAGAGACACGTCTCTACCAGAGTGCTATGGACCAGGCCTTACAGAGTCCAAATGGACACCTGGACTTGTTCCTCCGCTTCCTCCTGGGTCTTTCACTGCAGACCAATCAGACTCTCCTCCGAGGTCTGCAGACACAGACAGGACTTAGCTCACCGACAAATCAGGAAACAGTCCGGTACATCAAGAGGAAGTTCAGTGAGAATCTGTCTGCAGAGAGAAGCATCAATCTGTTCCGCTGCCTCAATGAACTGAACGATCATTCTCTAGTGGAGGAGATCCAACAGTCCCTGAGTTCAGGAAGTCTCTCCAAGGATTGCCTGTCTCCTGCTCAGTGGTCAGCTCTGGTCTTCATCTTACTGACATCAGAAGAAGATCTGGATGTGTTTGACCTGAAGAAATACTCTGCTTCACAAGAGGCTTTTCTGTGGCTGCTGCCAGTGGTCAAAGCTTCCAACAAAGTCCTGTAAGTGTGGAGAAGTTTCTTCAGAATGCAGTAAATATGCTGTTATTGACCCAAATAGAATTATTATTTTCTTGTTCTGCTCATCATTCTTTATCCAGACTGAGTGGCTGTGGCCTCTCAGAGAGAAGCTGTGAAGCTCTGTCCTCAGTTCTCTGCTCCCAGTCATGTAGTCTGAGAGAGCTGGACCTGAGTAGCAACAACCTACAGGATTCAGGAGTAAAGCTGCTGTTACCTGGACTGGAGACTCCACACTGCAATCTGGAAAGTTTGAGGTCAGATGACAGTTTGTTATGAAATCATTCATATATTTTAATACATTTTTTAAATTGCTAATTGCTTAACTTTGCTATCAAACTTGTTTTCGTTCAATGTAATTTTCATTAATTCATCCCCTGTACAACATGAATAATGAGGATGAAGAACCTCATTTATACTTGATATCATATTACTTTGATACCTGGATGTTTATTCTCGATTCAGTCATGATTTATTGTCACTTTTACATGTCTAGCAGATTTTCCTTTAATTTAATTTAAGATTTCAATCTGCAGTACACGTTTGAGCCACATGGGGAGCTTATTGGTATCCACTGCTTGATTTGTAAATCAGGGGGTCTGGTTCACAGAGACTGTCCTACTCCAGTAGGTCCTTCCTGTGGACTCCGACAATGTTGGGGAGAAATATAATTTAGGCTCAATGTTTTATATACAACCACAAAAAGCAGCAGGCCAAGAAACCCAGTGAAGTGACATGTTCCATCTGTGTATCAGTAGATGGACAGCGTTACACTTAGACACACATGCTGATTGAGTTCATCATTTCAATGATTCATGGCTAAAACACCCTCTTTCTTGTAAGACTTACAGAGATCTTATGCCAAAAGTATTTAGACACTAAGAGGCATTGAACCACATTCCAGTATAGTTCATATGGCATTCACAAAACTCACAGCTTCAGGAGACAGTGGGCCGCTCTGTATCTCTGTGAAAACTGCATTTATTTGATCTCATTCATATTGTATTTGACACATATATGTTTGTGGTACACACAGTGGTTATTTAAGTATATCTTTGAAATGGCTGGTGTATTCAAGACAATATAAGGAGATGTGGAAATGACACTGAAAATAATTTGGAGTGTTTGAAACACTGATACTGTCTCACTAAAACTCAACATTTTACCATGTTGTTATTTATTTTTTCCTGTTCAGACTTAGTGGCTGTAACCTCTCAGAGAGAAGCTGTGAAGCTCTGTCCTCAGTTCTCAGCTCCCAGTCCTCTAGTCTGAGAGAGCTGGACCTGAGTAACAACAACCTGCAGGATTCAGGAGTGAAGCTACTTTCTGTTGAACTAAAGAGTCCACACTGTGTCCTTGAAACTCTCAGGTCAGAATTCATTTCATGTAACAAGTGCTTGTGTACAATTAGAGCTGGTCTGGACGAGACATGGTATATATATATATATATTTATATATATATATATCATATCTCTCTCAATGTCTCTCTCTCTCTATATATATATATAAATGTATATGTGTGTGTATATATATATATATATANNNNATATATATATATATATATATATATATATATATATATATATATATATACACAGTGATGTTGCTAGGTACGCGTCCTGCGTCCCTGACGCATTAAAATCTGAAAGGACGCACTAAACTCACTATCCATGCGTCCCGGGGACGCACCTCATTTTCCCCATGAATAACGATACATTGTGAACATTAAACAACTTGTGTTTAATCACAGTAACTGGCAAAAGAAACCTTGTTGTTAGCAGACCGGACAAGCGCTGTTTCAACCCTCTGCGCATCTACTCGCCGCAGACATGATCCCCTGTACAAAGTATCGCGACATTCTAATTTAGCCGCTACCAAAACAACTAGCCCGTCACCGCTGATTTCATTTCAACATTTAAAAATACGAACTTCATAGTAAATAAACCCACGTTTCCACTGCTCGATGTTGTGCTCATTTGTGTCGATTGTGTTTTAACGTTTAGGGACGTGCTGTAATGAAATAAATAAAACATAATCCGGTGGTGGTGATGAAAACTGCATTGAATGGCAGCCGCCATTTTGTTATGCCCAAACGGCGTCTGCGCATACATCGTGCTTCCAACGAGATCCCGTTTTTTCTCGAGTAGGAAAAGCAGGAAAAGGAGAACGCAAAAATGCCACCAAAGAAAAAGATAAAACCTATTGCTGGTCAGCAGACTATTGCAGCCAGTGGCGTAATTATTGGCAGTGCAGCTGCACCGGGGCCCAGACGCCGTCAGGGGCCCATGGAGGAAGAAAAAAAACAAAACAAAAAACAGCTATCCAGAATTGCCACAGGCCCTGTTTTTGTGAATGAAATATCTGGGGGCGGGTCAGTAAGGTAGCTGAGTGGCCTTGATGCCTGTTAGTCATGATAAGTCGCGTCTGTCACCTCTCTGCTGTGTCTGCAGCTGAGCACTGTGATGCATGTCTCTTTCCACGGGCCGGGAGAGTTATCATACCGTAAAATACCAAATAATAGCCGGGCGTTTATTTGGGACCAGGTGGCACTTTGGGACAGGCATTTAATTCCTTCCTCACAAAAATCTGAGATAAAAATGTTACAAACTTCTCCAGCTTCTCTGTGAATTCTCTGGCATCCTTCTGGGCAATAGTTGTCTTCTGCAAGTGAAGATGTTGCAGCGGAGGAAACGATTCAGCCAACGAGCACTCGCTGCAAACTCCTCATCTCTGCTGTCACTCACGGTGGTGTACATTTGTTTCTCCATCACCCTGATCACACTCTCTCGTGGCGTGCCCTTTTGCTGATAACTCATCCCCGCATGTTTATCTCAGGCTCCTCGCTAGCCTTCTTCCTCCCTCCAGCAGGCAGCCTGGCCCTGTTGCTGTCCTCCCCGGACAGATGCTGAAGCTCAGGTTTATTTTTTCGCAAATCCCTCACATATATCCGTTTATTATAACCATATCATACCACCATCAAAGGAGTTTAACATTCAATAAAATTTAAGAAATAGAATGATATAAGAAAGAAATACATTTTTTTAATTGGGGAGTCGGGACCCATTGAATTTCCCAGGGACCCACTCAACTCACCACCTGTGGGTCCCGGGGACTCACTACATTGAAAACCTATCAACATCACTGTATATATATATATGTGTGTATATATATATTTATATATATATATACTGTATATGATAAATACATAACATAGGATGAACTGTAATTATTACTTTTACTTTTGTAATTCTTCTAGCTCCATCATCAGTTCATCATTTTAATCTGTACAATATGGTGGCTCATGAACAAATACTTGCAAAACTAATGGCATTTCCATCAGCTTCAGTTACACTGTACTGAATTATCAGGACCCTCAGCCGATGCGTGTTGTTTTGTGTGTCTGCAGGCTGTCAGGCTGTCTGATCACAGAGGAAGGCTGTACTTCTCTGGCCTCAGCTCTGGACTCCAACCCCTCCCATCTGAGAGAGCTGGACCTGAATAACAACAACCTACAGGATTCAGGAGTGAAGCTACTTTCTGCTGAACTGAAGAGTCCACACTGTGTCCTTGAAACTCTCAGGTCAAGATTAATTATTTTATTTCATTATTTCATGTAACTGTACAATTGGAGAAGGTCTAGACCAGACAGGGTAAAAAGATAAATGGAAAAAAAAAATGTCATATGTCAGAAGATCACCAAAATAATTATATTCCATCCTGATGGAAGCATGAATGCATTTTATATGGAATGAGGGTCAATCAGTCTATTCTGCTTTTTGGTCCCAATGTACTAATCTCAACAACCATTGGATGGATTGTCATGAGGTTTGGTTCAGATAGTGCTGTTTTATGTGTCTGCAGGCTGTCAGGCTGTCTGGTCACAAAGGAAGGCTGCACTTCTCTGGCCTTAGCTCTGGACTCCAACCCCTCCCATCTGAGAGAGCTGGACCTGAGCTACAATCATCCAGGACACTCAGGAGTGAAGCAGCTGTCTGCTCGATTGAAGGATCCAGGCTGGAGACTGGACACTCTCAGGTATGAAGAATCTTGCTGCAGCCACAGACAGTCAGTGTGAGACAGTGTTCAGTTCAGTACAGGAGAAAAGGCAGCATAGCTTGAAGCCAATAATTACAAGTGAAGAGAGGAAGATGAGGATAAGAAGAGATGAAGATTAGTGACCAGAAGAGTCTTGGCACAAACACCAGAGTTACTCCTCTTTCTTCAGATTAGTTTAGTTTCCGTTCAAAAGATGCCTGTCTGATTTCGACCATGGCTGAGAAAGAACAAAAGATGGCAGACGATAAGCAAGATTCACCTATTTCATTGAAGACCCTGAGAAGCGAGCTACAGTCGTACCGAGAGGGGATAACGACCGACAATAAAGCACAGATAGAAAGCATGCACTGAGAGAAAAGGAACGACATCTCCTCTCTCCGTGAAGAAGTCAGGGCGCACATCGGCGCGCTCCGGGAGAAGATCCTGCAGAAGATGGAGTCCCTATGTAGCACACATACACAGACGGCGAACGATCAGAAAGAAATGGGCAATCTACTCAGCGATGCAACTGACAGGATAGCGGTCTTGGAAAAAAGCCATGAAATGTTAACGAAGGATTATAAAAGGTTGCAAGAAAAATGCACAGATCTAGAGAACAGAAGCGTAGTGCAAACCTCCGTATCGTCGGAGTCACAGAGGGCAGTGAAGCGGGGAACCCGAGCCGCTTTGCCGCAGAGTTTTTGTCTGCCGTGCTGGGGGAGGACAACTTTGAGAGAAAAGTGTATTAAAGTTTATTAAAGCAAACATCACACACCCACCTGAGGACAGTTCAAGAGGAGAGGATTTTCTTCTACGCACCTCCATGAAACAACTATGAGTAACTGTAAATCATTATAAAGAACAGTGTCAAGGATTAATGTAGGGCTGCTCCACACAGCCTGGCTATCTTTAGGCAGACTGAAATGTGAATTATTATTTGTTTGACTAATATTACGTTCATGTTATCTTATTCCTGTTTGTTTAGAACCTCTCAATGTCTGTTTAATTCTCTTATACTTACCGGTACATAAATGCATAGAAGGAGGAGAAGAATCGGGAAAGCATTTATATACAAAGAGGATTGTCGGAGATGCAATAAGAATTATTATTATTCTACTTTAATTATTTATTTTCATTTAATCTAGATAAAGTGGGGAAAACTAATTCTGACCTCCAGGGAGAGACGGGAAATCTCCATGACTATCCTATTACTCTGGCTATGCGCCTAAAGTCGATGATTGATTAATTATAACAACTTTTCTAGCCAAACTACGTGACATGAACTCTCACTAACTAGTAATAGGTGGAGATTGCTATGCCCTGTAGTAAAAGAGGACCCAAATGCAGATTTCAGGAGTTGATCTTTGCTTTCGCGAAAGTCTTATTGATTTCAAGAGCTGTGACGTAGAGAGCGGCAGGCACTTCGGGCAAAGTCCCCGAGGAGGAGTGTGACGGCGGCGGCTCGGGAGCGGCGGACCACGGACACCAGAGGAGCGGAAGGCTGGCACACCGGAGGGTGGAGAGACAGACACCGGAGGGTGGAGAGCGGCTACTGGCAGCGGAGGTGCAGAGGGCTGGAAGGCTGGAGCGGAGAGCACAGGAAGCCGGTGAGGTGGTGGACACTAGAAAGCACATGGAGAAATAATTAATACACACGATAGAGTGATCGAGGTCGAAGCAGCGATGGTCGAATCTGGAGCCAAGTACCACATCGGAGAGATATAATCATCTGGCAGCGGGTCGAGTGCGACGCACGGTCTTATCAGCAGCCGCTGATTGCCGATCTGCTGCAGGTGTGTGTGTGACGTGGGTCACGGCCACAAAGCTCCAGCACCTCTGAAAAAAACATAAGAAAACACAGCACCCCAAGCATTGCAAAATAAACGAGACATGACAGAGATTTTAATTTGGTTTTAGACCCCAACCTTGATAGGTATTCGAACAAGTCTATAGCTTTATCTAAATCTGCACAAGAATTTACACGTTCCTTGACACATATAAATGATCAGACCCATGGAGAACCCTGTTCCCCAACGCATGGCAGTATTCTTGCTTTTTAGTCCATCACACTTATTCCAGGATAGATCTCTTTCTAATAGATAAGAGACTTTTGCCTCTGATGGAAGACTGTGAATACAAGCTAATTGTAATATCTGACCATGGCCCACTAACACTTCAATTAACATTTGGACAGGATACACTTCAAGGGTATGGCGTTTGGATAATAACCTATTATCAGACAAAAATGTGGTTGAGAAACTGAAAAATGAAACAGACCTCTATCTTTCATTGAACGACACACCAGATACCTCGAGAGCGACATTATGGGAGGCATTAAAGGCTTACGTACGAGGGCATATTATTTCATATAGCAGTGCAGTTAGTAAGCAGCACAGAGAGAGACAGAACAGGATAACAGACAACATTAATGCGATAGACCAACAATATGCAATTAATCCCTCACTGGACCTTTATAAAAGAAAGGTAACCCTTCAGACTGAACTTAATCAAATCTATTCCATAGAAACAACCAAACTCCTAACTCAAGCAAAACATAAATATTATGAACATACCAAAGCTGGTAGAATGTTAGCACACCAAATAAAAGAACAAGTTGCATCAAGAACAATTACAGAAATAAGAACCGACTCAGGTCAGACTGCTATTGACCCAAAAGAAATAAACAATATTTTTTTTAAATTTTACACTAAATTATACACCTCAGAATCTCTAGGAGATATATCATTAATTGAAACATTTTTTGAAAAATTAAATGTCCCGACAATTAGTGTTAGTCATACAGAATTACTAGATAAACCCGTAACATCAGAGGTAGAACAAGCCATACAAAGCATGCAAAGCTCAAAAGCTCTGGGCCCAGACGGCTACACCTCTGAATTTTACAAAGCATTTAAAACCCAAGTCTCACCTCTCCTAATTTATTTACTTAAGGACGCACTTATTAAGCTTCACCTACCACCAACTTTCTAGATAAGGACCCCCTGGATCCTGGGTCTTTTAGACCAGTGAGCCTGCTGAATGTAGATTACAAAATATTTGCAAAACTTTTGGCTACACGTTCGGAGGGAATCCTCCCGACTGTAATATCTCAATATCTCTCAGGAGTGCAAAACATCCGGGGCTTTAGCCCCGCACAGTATTGCCTTGAAAAAGTAATCTGATTACTGATTACTCCTTTAAACTCCTTCAAAACTTGATAGTACTTTGTTGTCAGCACAGAGTGAACAACAAACCTTAATATTCTCATCTTTAGCTGACAGGAACTCAAAATAATGACTGCATTTCCAGCTAGAAAACAAGCATCTCTCTCCTCCCTCCATTGTTGTTTGTGTTTGTGTCGCTGCGTGGTGTAACATGTGAGTTGTGCTCGTGCTGAAAACGTGACTTGTGGCACATGTGACATCACTCTCCGAGACAAGAAGAAAGCAGAACTGTATATTTTTACTAAGGAAAATGACAAAAATAATAATAAGGAACTTTAATCTGATTACTGGTTTGTAAATGTTGACGTGTTAGATTACTCGTTACTGAAAAAAGTGGTCAGATACCGGCATCACTGCGCAGATAGTCTTTTTTTTTAACGGGGTCCAGGGAAATTTAGAAAATTGGGCTGTTTAAAGATGCAATTTCAACATAGTTTGAAAGGAAAGTCAATTGTTGGGTCCTCATTGTCATATTTTAATCACAAATAAAGGTAATTTTCCCTCAGTAGGCCTACTGAGTAATGTTTACGTTAAAGATATTATAGCCTGTAATAAGATCTACGCTGTGTGCATAGACTATTAGAGCAGGTAACATTCCTTTAATTTCTTGGCTTCATTGTCTATCTGCATCAGGCCCACAGGAGGCTTTATAAGATATTAAGAGACAAACATCGTCATTTAACATTGTCAATAAACCCACAAACGTAATACATTTTCCACAAACGTAATAGCCGCTGCCTACTACAAACGTAGCATGATATTTCCTACACATGTAATAACTATTAAGTTTGCAGGGATTTTTTTTGTGGGGATGTGAAAATCTTTATTGTAATAACTTCCCACAAATGTAATAATAAAATGAATAATGGTCGGGGTTGTTGTTGTTTGTTTGCCTATACACCTACTAATACTACTGACTGTGGGCGCAAAATCCAGCTGCTGACTCTCCGCTGTCACACAACGGATCCCCTGTGACCAAAGTGTCAGTTGGACTTCAGAAGGGCCAGAACTCAACACTACTAGAACGGCCGTAAGCGTCATTTGGACTGCTAGATTTAAACTCTATAATCTGTCATGTAAATACCCAACTGAGTGATGAATGCATTCATTGTGTCATGATGTTTAAAAAAAAAAAGAAGCGAAATAAGACCAAAATGAACATGTTATCAAGTTTAATTATACATGTATCAATATTCACATCACCGCACATAGTAAATCGTAATTATTGCATATTTACACAAGACTTTAATAGAGAAAACTCAGAATAAGAAAATTAACAATTAAAAGTAACTTATTTGACTATGAAACATTTTATTTTAACACTTAATAATATATAATAAAACAATAATACTAATAATAATAATCGAAAAAGCTGGAAACGAGCTGATCTAAAACAAACAAAGAGCCGTTGTGATCACTGGTCACAGTCCAGATTACCTCCGCTCTCCTCACAGTTACCACACACGGGCTTGTGGCATTTCAAGTGTCTGATGTTTGGTCCCGTTTGCAGCTGTTACGGACCGGCACTGCCTCCGTTTCTGTCAGCGAAGATGGCCAGTGGCAGTCTTCTTTAACATCCTCGACCTGGCTGGGATCAATGCCCGCATCTTATTCAAGGAGTGCTCAAAGTGATCGAAACAGTTCTTTTTTTTTTGTTTTAGATCAGCTCGTTTTCAGCTTTTTCGATCATTATTATTTATTTTATTATATATTGAGGTGAACTTCCTCAAACAGAAAAGTGAAGTTCTTAACAAATTCAAGGAATTAAAAAAAAAACTTTCTCCAATGAGTGTGGACAGAAAGTCACAAGGCTGAGAACAGATAATAGTGGGAATACACATCCAGTGAATTTCAAGAATACTTGAAAGCTCAAGGTATCCACCATTAGATGACTATACCTCACACACCGCAGCAATATGGTGTTGAAGAAAGAAAAGTAGGACACACATTGAAGCAGCTAGAAGTATGCTGTCTCATGCGAAGCTGCCCAACATGTCCTGGGTGGAGGCTGTAGCAACTGCAGTTTATATACAGAACAGGCTGCCCACATCTGTTCTGAAGAAAGAGACACCCTGTCAGAGGTGGAGAGGCAAGAAGCCGGACATGAGTCACATGAGAGTGTGTGGCTGTGTTGCTTATGCACATGTCCCAGACACAGAAAGAAGAAAACTGGACAAGAAAGCTGTGAAGCTTCACGTCATGGGACATACAAACAATGCAAAGGGCTACCGTCTGCTGGATGAAGAAAGAAAAATGTAAAAACAGTAATTTATTTTAGATAAAAGTTATCAAACACTAGCTCACGTTAGCTAGTGTTAACTATCTGTCATTTATGTGCAAAAAATAGCTAATGCTAGCTAACTTTAGCTAACGTAAGCTAACATTAGCTATGTTTTGCACAGTAATGACAATTTCCTCAACTAGAACTGAAACTAAAGGGATTTGAAGAAGAGAACTCACCTGTTCTTTGTTAGTTCATCGATTACCCTTAAATTTCAGATAAATCTGGCTCGAAACATCACTGCAAATAAATCTTTCAACAGGAAGTACTTTGTGTGTGGATCACTCTCAGCAGCCATTCCAGTACGTTTGCCATGGGCATGTCTTTGTAAACATTCCCACAATAAATATTAAATGTTTTAATGAGTGATATAGAAAATGTTTATTTTTTGAAGAACAGCTGGAATATGAAATGGTAACTTTTTAATGCAAAGATATTGCAAGAAAACAACCTCAGCGTGTCATTTTTTACCTGCTCATGCATCGAAGGGTTAATATGGTGAAGTGTAACCAGCACCATCGGATTCCTTGCAGCGGGTTTAGCAGTAAAAATCAACATTCATCTTATTAAGAAGTCCAGATATTACAAGTCTAAATTTTACAGCGGCCATTTTTAAAATTCAATATGGCCGCCATATAGACATCTGAGCAAATGCAAACATTGATTTTCTGACTCCTTATACAATAACCTTTTAAAAAATGTTTGGTTTAGTAAATCCCCCCAAAAATCCCACAAAGGTTAAAATCTAAATCTAATGAACCAACTAAGAAACATTTTCTGTCATTGTTTCTGCTTTTAATGGCATCAAACATGAAGTTCTCCTCACAGTAACTATTACTGCTGTAATATACATAAGATATCAATACACCACCAAACTATAGTCACATGAACATGTCAACACATGAAACCACGAAACTGTTTCTATCACAAACAGCTTCAGTGACACTTGTGAGGTTCTGGAGGGAAACAGTCTGGGAGTCTCTGTCACTTGGTTCTGTGGCAGAGGTCGGGAACCAACGTCCAATGTTTTCTGATTGATTTATTACGTATAAATTGTATTTGTTTCTTTGCACAGTAAACAAAGCAGCAGAAACACAGCAAGAACAAAAAGCAGACTGTGCAGCTGCGATTCAGAAAAGCCCTCCAAGCTTCAAACAGGAATCGGACCTCAAAAGTTCTGACGTCCAAATCCAAAAGTCCTATAATATAGAAACATGGTCACAAGTTGACGTTGGATCAAACAGCAAGCGTAAGGTCGCCCACAGGAAACAGCTACAACATCCAATAACATAAAGATGAAGTGATAAATCCAACAGGAGGTTTGTGTGTGTTCTCAGATGTTGTCGTCCTCTTTCACACACACCAACATCCTGTGGCTCACTCTCAGTGTGTGAGGAGAGTGGCAGAGGTGAAGAGGTTCAGGGAGAACAGAGAGAAGCAGCCTGATGGACAGATTGTGTTTCTGTGTATGAGAGTCATGTCATGTCCATGTTTGCATGCTGAAAGAGGATGTGCTGCTCTGACCCCCCTCCTCCTTTCAGGGTCGAGCCTGCTGGAGTCCGATGGTTGACACCAGGTCTGAGGAAGTGTGAGTGTCTTTTTACTGTCATTCATCAAAACACTGTGACATCACTCATTCACATCTGTGATGTCATCATCACACTGATGACACATTAATAACTGCGGCTGTGTTGTGTCTTTTTCTCTCCATCAGATTCCTGTGAGCTCACAGTCGACACAAACTCTGTCAGCAGAAACATCAAACTGTCTGACAACAACAGGAAGATGACATATGTGATGAAGTTTCAGTCATGTCCTGATCATCCAGAGAGGTCTGAGATCTTGTTGTACCCTCAGCTGCTGTGTAGAACTGGTCTGACTGGTCGCTGTTACTGGGAGGTCGAGTGGAGAGGAGGAGTTTATATATCAGTGAGTTACAGAAGGAAAGGAGTCAGAGACTGTGCGTTTGGACGGAATGATCAGTCCTGGAGTCTTTGCTGCTGTGACTTTGTCTGTCACAATAACAGAAGAACATTAATCCCCTTCTTCTCCTCTATCTTCTCCTCCCTCTTCTCCTCCTCCTCCTCCTCCTCCTCCTCCTCCTCCTTCTTCTCCTCCTCCTCTGGTAGAGTAGCAGTGTATGTGGACTGTCCTGCTGGCACTCTGTCCTTCTACAGAGTCTCCTCTGACTCACTGATCCACCTCCACACCTTCAACACCACATTCACTGAACCTCTTTATCCTGGATTTGGGTTCTCCTTTTCCAGTCCTGGTTCCTCAGTCAGTCTGTGTGGTGTTTAGTGTGCAGAGTCTCCTCCTGTCACAGAAACATTGTCAGTGCTGAACAGTTGAGTCTGTACAGGATCACAGTCACATCAATCTTTCAGCTTCTTGGAATAAATTCATCAGTCAACTTTGTACAAAATGATTCAAACTGATTGAAAAGATTCTTCATTTACATTTGAAACTTCTTCCATTAAATTGTGGATTAAATTGCGTTGACTTGTACTTTCTGTCATGTGTTGTTTTGAATTCTGGCACTTGTTCCAATAAAATCCACAACTATTAGTGAAATGTAAGAAACAGAAAACATTGACTCGTCTGCAGCTTTAATTGTAAAGAATCATTGTGAACAAAGTTGTAAATGGACAGTAAAATCTGATCAAATGTACTCGACACTCCACCTGAAACACTCTGACTTGTTTCATGTGTTTCTAATGATGAAACTAAAAGTTTGATGCTGTTGGTTAACACATGTAATTATGTCTGTAGTGACAGAGTCATAAACTGCACAACATCTCCTCATTTCTGTCTGATTATTATATGAGAAGAAAACACATTTTAATGACAATCATTGTGTTTCTCTCAGTGTTTTGTGGCTGTTGAAGTCCGGCTGTATTTTCAGGACGTTTCCCTGCTGAAAAAAACAAGATGGACCAGCATGATTTCCATGCTGGTCTATGTTGGTTAGCGCTGGTCCCCCTAATTATTCAGGCCTACAAGCATAGTCTTGCTGGTGACGTTGCTGATAAAGCTGGTCACCAGCATCCCATACTGGTGCTGGTACTGGTAATTGGTGACCATGCTGGCAGGGAACACCTGTGTCTGCGTCCTGTTCAATCAGCACCTTGATTTGCCACACCTGTCAGGTGGATGGCTTATCTTATTGGATTTTAACAAATGTGTGCTCAGCATCTGAAAGAAGTGATTATTTTGTGTACATACAAAAGAAAAACTTCATAAAATGTTTTACTTCAACTTGTGAGAGAAACGCGAGCAACAAAACAAAGTGTTGCATTTATCTTTTTGTATATTTAGTGCAGTACTTACAGTTTGTTTCAGGTTTCCTCAAATGAACCCGAAATCTTGCAGGTTTGAAGCTTGTGTTCAATAAACTTGGTGTACTTTACAACCTCACTGACTCTGTGTCCTGTATTGGACTTTCACAGCCAACTTCACTCCTCCTCATACTCTGCAATATGAAATGAGTTGGAGACACATCCCATGCCGGTGACCAGCATACCAGCACCAGCATACCGTTCCTAAGGTTGTGAGTTCAATCCCCTGGTGAACAAGGATTTTGCCGAGACTTCCTCTTAAAAAAAATGCTTTGAAAATGAAAACATCCCCACAGATCAGCCTGGATTTAGAACAGCATCTCACATCCTCAGCACTTCCTGTTTCTGAAAGGTGTGCTGAGGATGTGAGACTCAATACTTTGAAGCTGAACACAGAGAAAAAGACTCAAAACCTCCAAGAAACAGATTAGAAGGCTCACTGATCAGGTAGTTCAGGATATTTGGGAATTCCTTTCAGTTTTTCATGATGTGGGTTTGATCCTCGCTCAGACCTTTGACTTTGGAGTCTGTTATCAAAAAGAAGAAGTGAAAAGGTCTAATGAAGGTGAATTATCTCAGTGCAAATAGCTCAGTGAGTAAGAAGACTGAGCAGCAGTTCTGAGGTTGTGAGTTCAAGTCCTGGTGAAGCTGAGGATTTTACTGATTTGTCGTCTCAAAAAGGCCCCAAACATGCTATAAAGCTCAAAACACCCTGATGGACCAGCTGGGATTTGATCCCTAAACCTCAGATAAACAGCAGCAGCATCTCATCTTACTGAGCTATTTCACTACACAATAAACTCACTTCACAGTATATATAACATCAATAAATGTGCAGGAGAGCAATAATTTAGTTTCTACAACATAGCGATTGTCAGAGGATCAATCCCACAACCTCCCAGTCTGAAGGCAGCAGTGTGACAAACATTTACAAGCATGAAAACATCATTTCAGCCGTCGACCTTCAATTCTGCTTCTCGTGGTTCTTTGCTCCCAAAGGTGGAAACCAGGTGTTTCTAAAAGGTTTCCACCTTTTTAAGACAGGTGAGCGTCATCAAAGATTGTATAGTCTTCGGGCTGTCTGTCTGAACAGATGAAGCCCTTTGATGACGCTCACCTGCCAATCAGGCCACCTGGAGCCTATAAAGCTGAGCTGCTGCCACACAGTCAGTCTTTGGTTCCTCAGTGTGGCGTGCGTACCTGCTCAGGTGAGTGATGTCATGACTTGGTTGACATGATGCTACTTTAGGTTTGGACACATTCTGGGAGCTGCTGTTGGGTTGTAGATCACTTGTTGCTCTATTTAATGATAGTTATGGTTGACTCACTGATGAAGCTGCTAAAGAGAACTTTAGTTAAATCAAATATAATTTATGATCATGAATTTCCTTTGTAAAGTCACCAGTCTGAGTTTCTTACCAATTGTTTTTCTTTTATAGGAAACTATGACTGAATGGTTTCTACATCATCACGCTCAATCTTCAATAAAATAACTGAACAGAATCTGAAATCCTGAACTTCTGACTCTAACAGATCTCTGGTGGGTTGGTTTGTCAGGAGAGCTGAAGTCAGTCGATCCTCCTTTACTAGATTTCTTGAAAGAATCTTTTTTTTTGATAGTTTCCTGACCGTTTGACGTTGCGTCAAATCATTTCCTTCTTACGTTAGTTCCTTGTTGTCTTTGCATCTTCCTGATGCCTGACTCACCTCCAGATTATATTCATGAGTTGTTTCAGACATCAGCTGAACAGTCGACTCTAGTTGTAAACCACGTTTGACTGCCTGTGACCTTCATTTCAAACTAATCACGCCTCACAGGCTGACAGACAATCCAGTCTTATTTAAATGTATTTTTAATTTTTCCAAAACAATTTACATGTTACAGTTTGAATGATGAAAAGGCCAGGAGGATTAATGTGCAGACGGACAGCAGCAGTCCAGGGACAATTCCAATACAAATCTAGAAAAAGGTGACAGGAGCACAATAGTTTTGAGTCGCTCCTCTTTGTCCAGAGAACCTCAGATGAGTTTATTCTGGTCCTGTGTGCTGGTGAACCTCTGGTCCAGCAGCTTCTTTCTTTAGTAGATTTGCCAGGCGAGCAGCTGCACAGCGATGACCATCACCAGGTACATGACCGAAACAGCGGAGAAAATGAAGCTGTAACTTTGCCGTGCCGATAGAGCTGCTGCACCACCGGGAACATCTCTGTGGAGCCGCAGATCAGCGGGGCGATGCAGACGAGCTCTGAGCTGATCATGGAGATAACAGGTAGCTGATGATGCTGAGCAGGTCAGGGTACTCCTACTGGTAGGGAGAGGCTACCAGCTCGTGTGACACCAGGCTCAGCTGGCTGACTGTCACCTGAGAATGAAGAGACAACAGTCACAACAAGTACAAAATAAACAGTTTGACGGTTTGTCAGTTTCTACAGTCTGTAGTCTGATTCTGTCTGCATTTTATTTGTTTCAGACTCTCAACAGAAACACAGCCCTGCACCATGAGAGGAAACCGGGACCAGGAACTTTAAAACCAGCTGACGAAGCCTGAAGGACTCGCTGGTGAACAGGTAGAGGTGAGAACCATCCTGTCATGAAGAACTAATTTTATCTGCTAATTCTTGTTGCTAACAGTGAACTTTAACTTTGTTTCTTCTTCTTCCAGGTGCGTCAGATCCAGAAAGAATTCACCGTTATGCCTTTGACACCAATAAACTTCCATAGCCATTAAGCAAATTTAACATTTAAACATTCTTAAAATGTAGTTTAGCTGTTTGAACCCTTCGTCTTCTACATGAACTACAACGAAGACTACCAGTCTGAAAAAAGCTTTTTGTTACAAAGATTTTAAAAAAACTTTCAATAGATCAACTACAAATGCATTAGTTGACATATTGAAAGTTATTTTAAAATCATTCTAACAAAACAGGCTTTTTCCAGACTGGTCGTCTTCTTTGTAGTTCATGAAGACGAGGGGTTCAAACAGCTGAACTACATTTTATTGTGAAAGGCTGCTGTGTTATCTTGACATATTCTACATTCTTCAAGCATGTTTAAATGTTAAATTTGCTTAATGGGTATGGAAGTTTTTTTTTTTGGTACTTGTAACACCAAAATGTTAAACCATTTTATTGTGACATGTTTCAGTGTTTGTCTCAATATATATTCATGAGTTTTCAGACCACAGTAAACTTGATTTGACTGAATTTGCTTTGTGACTTATTTCCCTTTTGTCATACATGAATCACTGTATAAGGAGTTTTTACTCCTCAGTTCATGATATTTCAAAATGTGCTCAATAAAAACTGAACTGTATTAAACATGGTGTTGTGTTCATGGATAAACACATACTGGCAATGAATGCTGAACAAAAGCTAAGGACAAACACTGCAATATTCATCTACATTTCACTTTTATTCATTAATTTCTCAAAGGCAGCAATAAGCGAGAAAAAGTGAAAGTCTTTCTCGATAAAAATTAGCAGTCAATTTAAGCTCTCTAAAGTTATAAAGAGCATTAACAAACCATAATCTGCAGATTAGTGACAAAGTGTTAGTTGCAGACCGATGAGTCTGTAACAAACAGAACGGACCTCATCTGGTCCTGTGAAGCGACCCGGTGCTGGAAGTCGCTCTCGGACCCGCTGAGAAGCCACAGTGGGAATCTGAAAGCAGAACACGACAAGTTTAACACAAATGTTACATGTTCAGTCATAAAGCAGCAGGAAGTTCAGACACAGAGCTGTTTGATTCAACTGTCTCAATTATAAACTTCCAGTCGAACTCTTGCCTATTTATGTGATTAAATCAAATGTACAAGCAGAGTGTTTGTTCAGGTCGAGCACATTTTAACACATTTGATTTAAAACAGTAGAATGAAACTATAAAGTAGCAGAATAAAGTACCTAAGAAAGTACTTGAGTGATTAAACCTGGTTTATTTCTTCTCTGGCTGTTTGAAAGTTTGACACAGTTTAATTTGTACCTGAGTAAATGCAGACTTGCTGCACAGCTGCACTGAGTTACTGTCAATCAACGCTCATTAGCTAGCGTTGCTAAGTTAGCATGGAAAACGTTTGTCAGATACGTTGATTTGA